>QZGG01000952.1:0-38381 GCA_006409495.1 Sedum album
TGCGACTTTGGAAGACTATTTATACTACAAGCTACTTGCCGAATCTTGATAGCTACACTAACGTTATCGTGCACTTTACGTTTCATGTCTTGATTTGTAGTTAGAGTCTATGTACACGTGGAAATATTTAATTGGTTGTAAATGGGGGTGTATGTTATTACATGTAGGCTGCGCAGTAGAGGAAAATATATAATTTACGTGTCATATTTTTAGTTTTTGTTAAATCGATATTTAGTGAAATATTTAGATTGAGATTTGGAAGGAAGCGTACGTGTCACGCAGCTCAGGTCTACGTTACACGTGATTGATATGACGTGGTACAGTTTTTGTAACAAGGAAAAGCTGAAAGGCCCAGTCTAATTCAAAGGATCGATTAAGTTCTGATCCGATATGATGTATTACGTCCAGTGAGTCCGGCCCGACCCGACAAAACATATATCAAAATAAGAATTGTTAAGCAACAATCCAATCAAAGTAAATAAGAATCACTTTAAAACAGAGTTACTTAACTCTTTTGTGGATTCGTGAATTCTACTTTACATACATTGATTGTTTATCAGATGACTGAAATTGCATCACGTCATCGCGCATGCCTTGCACAAAATTTGTGCAACTTAGATGTTTTATTAATGTATTGACACAATTTTATTCATAATAAAATGCAATAAATAAAGGAAATTTGAGTTAGTTTGGAAACATTGACACATATTAATTTGAGATTGAATTCTATACCGACTTATGTATATCTCCATTCGTACCATAAGGCAAAGTATGGCGCAGTAAACTAAAACTAATCAAATGATGCTTCATCTTTCCATTGAAAAACACTCCCCTCAATATGTCCTACTTTCCTACGCATCCTCCACCTTCTTCTTATTTATTTGCACAAGAAAGTCGCAATGAAAACTTTATACATACATAGGAAATGTATCATGTGGATCCATCCAATTGGGTGGATTCATGGATCCCCTCTTACACCCGTCGACTGCATTTTTTGGATGCATCAGATTATGCCAGCGCATTAATGATGCACGTGAGTTGCACATGTTTTGCACATGATGCACACATGATGTGTACATGAGAAATGCAACTACGTGGCACAATTTGGTGCATCCAAATAATGCAATCAACGGGTGCTAGTGGGGATCCACGAATCCACCAAATTAGATGGATCCACAGGATACAACCTCTACGTACATATGTTGTTCGGAGCCAGTAGGTTACATAAAGTGAATTATTAATAAAGGGTGAATATGATCCACTGCTGGGCCAGATAATTAACAGTACTTTCAAAGTAAAAAAAGTATCGTGTTTTGTAAAGAATTCAGACAACAATCGTTAATATGTCAAAATGGCGTTCTATGTAATCGCTGTAACATTACAACTATAACTTTGATGGGCAGCGGTTGCCGTATTTTCTGCTTATCTAAACTGAGTCCAGCTCCTGTGCGATCCATGTAGTTTTTTTGAGCCAATTACATTTTGTCACGTAAGTGCATATATGCAATAACAAACAAAAATTGCACAAAACATAAGTGCATTTATGCACTAAACGATAAAATTTATAAAATGCAGATTTTGAATCATTGGATCAAAATGATCCAATAGTAAAATTCATAAATATAAGAGTTAAAGAGTTAGTCTCAATTTATCCTAACTACCAGGTGGAGTCCAAGTAAGCCCACAAAGTACTTTGTTCCCCACAACACTTTTGTGTCATTTTTGTAGTATCATATATGATGAAAATAATTAAAATGGTTAGAACATTATTAAGTAGAGTAAAAATATTCGATTAAAGGATCATGAGCAAAATGTTGGAGTGCATGTAAGGACTTTGGCTTGATAGTAAAGTTTGAAACTTTTAGCATAAAAAATAATATAAAACAAAAAGTTGATACATTTGCATTAAAAAGCTTATTCAAATTCAAACCAAAACTTTATGTGTTTTTATTTGGTCACAATCCTAATCAATTCATCACATTTAGTTTAGCTAAAAGCTTTTGAAAAGAAGTGGAAGTTTGAAGAACAATGTGTATAAATGGATAGCTGATAAACAGAATTCTTAAACATCTCAAAGTTGGCAAGATCATCGAAACTGGTAGTTTGGTATGCTGTTGTTCTTCAAGTTTTGTTTGTATCTTCACTGTCTCTGACTATGGACATTTTTCAAGAAATAAAATTTTATCTTCCGCAAAGTTAGTGATTTTTTACTCTACACGTTTCATTTTAGGTACAACTATCTAAATTACGAAATGCACGCATAATGTTAGGTACTCGTTTCGTCCGCAAGGGTTTGTCACCTTAGATGAGTTGTAGAACTTTCATATGTTTTTTGATGTTATTGCAGAACATGGAAGAAAGTCATGATGCCGCTATACGTCCCAACGAGTCCAAAATGCCATTTTTTGTGTTCTTTCGAGGTGCAAGGTGAGTATATGTCAGTTAGCTAATCGATGAACTCAGTATATATACTTGAATGATAATCTCATCTTTGCTCCTAAAATGTAGACATGTTCTAAAGATGGATGATCTCGGACGAGAGATTTTGAAGATTGCATTTCCTGCTGCTTTGGCTTTGGCTGCTGATCCTGTTGCTTCTTTAATTGATACAGCATTTATTGGACATTTAGGTTCTCAGTTACATGTCACTCATTATCGCTTTTCTGGCTGATTGAAGGAATTTTTTTACTTGAGATTTGGTAAAATAAGAACTTAATTTCATTAATGTAGGTCCAATGCAGCTTGCTGCAGTTGGTGTTTCTATCGCTATTTTCAACCAGGCTTCCAGGATTACTATATACCCTCTTGTTAGTATCACAACGTCTTTTGTAGCGGAGGAAGATACCTTAGAGAAACTTAGTGCTGAAGCTAGCAAACGAGATAAATCGGAGAAGAAGTTATCTGAAGATGTTAATGTGAGAGAGTTGGTACCAGTTGAGTCTGTGCCTGAAAGTTCAGAAAATGAATCAGACACAAATGGTAAAAGCTTGGAAAAAATTATCCTTAAGACCGGAAGGAAAAGTAGACTTGTTCCGAGCAGCTCTGAGCTCGAAGATCTTGAGAAAGGGTCAGCAGCTAGGGATGAAAAGGAAATAAGTCTAGAAAAGGGTAAGGTACCGCTGCAAATTCACGGCAGAACTTCATTAGCATTTTTACGTCATAGAAAGAAAATTATTTTCACTGATTGATATTTTCTGACACAATGACTTTAGCTTCTACTGATAAAAGGAAAAACAAATCTGGTAAGCGGCATATTGCTTCTGCGTCAACTGCAATGGTTTTTGGCATATTTCTAGGCGTCATTCAGGCCGTATTGCTTGTATTAGCAGCACGGCCGCTTTTGAATATCATGGGAGTTAAATCTGTAAGTATATAATATCTTGATGCAGTTTTTGATCTGAACTTATTTGTTCCAAAATTTTCATGTTTTGGAAAACTAGTAGTATTGTTTGCATTTAGAACGCGTAATTAGGCCTACAGTTTTATGTTTTGTAGGATTCGCCAATGCTACCGTTCGCCCTCAAGTACCTGAAAATAAGAGCACTTGGCGCACCAGCTGTTCTTTTATCTCTATCTTTACAAGGGATTTTTCGAGGATTTAAGGATACAACAACTCCGTTATATGCAACCCGTAAGTTACTGCATATTAGCTGCATTTTGTCTGCATTTTTGTTTTCAAGAATTTCAATCTAACCCAAAGTATAAAGTTCTGGATAATCCTAATTTCATCTGTTTGAGGTTACAGTTGCTGGTGATGTGATGAATATTATCCTCGATCCTATACTGATTTTCCTATGTCATTTGGGTGTCAGCGGTGCAGCCATCGCGCATGTTCTCTCACAGTATGGTTCAGTGTTTAGTTACATTATATGCGCAAAATGAAAATATTCCTCTTCAGGAATTAAAAGTTTCTTTTTATCTTCTTCCTCAGACAAGTTTTCATTTTACGATCATTCTCATAGTTCATATTTCAAGAAGTAATATCTCAACCTTTCGCGCAGATATTTGATGTTTTTCATTTTGTTGTGGATGCTGATGAAACAAGTTGACCTTCTTCCCCCAAGCCTTAAAACATTGCAGTATCGGAAGTTCTGCTCGAATGGTGAGTACTCAAATTTTTTGTTTTGAATTTTTTGCAGTCATACTGAATAAAATTGATTCAAATCCATCTTACTTGGTTGCAGGTATGTTTTTAATGACTCGAGTTATAGCGGTGACCTTCTGCGTGACTTTAGCGGCATCTTTAGCAGCTCGATGGGTCCAATTCCCATGGCTGCATTCCAAGTTTGCTTGCAAGTTTGGTTAATGTCATCCTTACTTGCAGATGGTTTAGCTGTTGCTGGACAGGTCAGAATCATCATCTACAAATTACCCGACTTTCCCACATTTTACGCGTCTTAACAAAAATAGTTGAGCAAGGTACACATTTTATAGGCAATCTTAGCTTGTGCTTTTGCTGCAAAAGACCTCGATAAGGTCACAGCTACCGCGTGTAGAGTACTACAAATGAGCTTTGTATTCGGACTTGGACTCACCGTAGTTGTTGGAGTTGGACTGTACTTTGGGGCACCTGTTTTTACAAAAGATGAAAATGTTTTGCACCTCATACATATTGCAGTTCCGGTATGCAGACTTTTTTCGACACATTCAATTTTTTTCCGACTTCTAATGAATCAACTGATTTATACTATTTTTGCAGTTTGTCGCAGGCACGCAGACGATAAATTCCATATCTTTCGTCTTCGACGGGGTGAACTATGGAGCAGCTGATTTTAAATACTCAGCATACTCAATGGTGTAGAAATAATTCTCAAGTTCTTGTTTCGAAATCTTAACTATCAATCAGTGAAATAAATTCCTTACGCTCGCTTTTTCAGGTTATTGTAGCTATATGCAGCGTAGCTTCGCTATTCTACCTCTCGAAAACCAACGGCTTTATTGGCATATGGATTGCATTAACCATTTACATGGCTTTGCGCACATTTGCCGGTGTCTGGAGGTAATAAGTTCTTAAAAGAAATGATATTACAAAAAACTGGCAATGCCGCGCTCAGTTAACGGTTTAAATAAGATTGATGTTTTGGCATTGCAGGATGGGGACAGGAACAGGACCATGGCGCTTTTTAAGGAGATCCTAAGTTCATGAATGTATATTTGTATAAATAGAAATTTGCCGCAGTTATGCAAGTTGTAAGAAAATCTTTTTCTCTCTTTTCGTCAAGAATCAAACTCCGGAACTTTTTTAGATCACAGGTTTATGCATTCAGTAAAAGGTTGCCACAAACTGAGATTATGTTGTCTGGTTTCAGAGTTGAGATTTAATCAAATGAGCAAGAAGAAACTCTAACTTGCTGGAATTTGATGTTCTTGTACATTAGATGTACAAAACGACATGGTTTAAACAGAGAAGTTTGAAAAACGTCGTCGTTTAGCGTCTGATGATAGAATAGAACGCCATCCAGCTTCGCAATCAGAACCGCAGCTATGGACTGTAAACTTATCGATATCCGGAGTTTGAGTGCCGCCACCTGTTCGACGAAATTCCCCATTGAAAATTTACTATTTCCAAGATCGCGACTTTCATGCATCCAAGCGCGTTGGGCGAAGCGAAAATCGAAGCCCTCAACCAGCGGCCTTCAAAAGGATTCGGGTAAGGAACTATCTCGTTTGCTCAGAACTGAATCAGCTGTTCTTGCAATTGAGAAGAAAGCAAACTCAAAAAAGAATAATAATTTATGGCCTAAAGCCATTCTTGAAGCTCTCGACGACGCCATTAGAAGAAATAACTGGGAATCTGCTATTACGGTACTCCGATTTTCACTCCATTTTGATAAAAAGTAGAGCTTTTTAGTTGGGTTTGAGTCAAGTCAGGATTTTTATTTAGTAAATTGAACTTGAATTTATGTTGGTTTTATGATTAGATTTTTGGCTTATTACGGAAGCAGCACTGGTATGAGCCAAGATGTCAGACATACACGAAGCTTCTAATGATGCTAGGAAAGTGTCAGCAGGCTGAGGAGGCAGGTGTGCTTTTCGAGACGCTGTTGATGGACGGACTTAAGCCAACTATAGATGTATACACAGCGTTGGCGAGTGCATACGGAGAGAGCGGCCTCATTGACAAAGCTTTCGCTGTTGTGGATGACATGAAAACCGTTTCCCATTGCAAGCCTGATGTTTATACTTACTCTATACTTATTAAGTGTTGCACGAAGGCTCAGAGGTTTGACTTGATTGAGAGTGTTCTAGCTGAAATGCTGTACTTGGGTATTGAGTGTAGTTCGGTGACTTATAATATTGTGATTGATGGGTATGGGAAGGCTGAGATGTTTGATGAAATGGAGGCTGCTTTAACAAATATGGTTGAGAGTTTTAATGGGTGTCTTCCTGATGTTTTCACGTTGAATTCTATAGTTGGTGCTTATGGTAAACATGGGATGATTGATAGGATGGAGAAGTGGTATGATGAATTTCGGCTGATGGGGATTGAGCCGGATATGACAACATTTAACATCCTCATTAGGTCATACGGAAAAGCTTGTATGTATGACAAAATGGAGTCGATTATGGTGTACATGAAAAAGAGGTTTTTCTCCCCAACAATTGTTACGTATAATATACTAATAGAGGCTTACGGAAAAAATGGGAATGTCGAGAAGATGGATGAAATATTCAAGAGTGTGAAACATATGGGTATGAAGCCAAATACTATTACTTATTGCTCTCTTGTTAGAGGATTTAATAGAGCAGGGAAGATGGAGAAAGTTGATTCAATTTTGAGACAAGTAGCTAATTCTGATGTTGTTTTGGATACTACTTTCTTCAACTGTGCCATCAGTGCTTATGGGAAAGCGGGTAATGTCGAAAAAATGCATGAACTGTTAGTTTCTATGAAAGAAAGAGGATGCAAGCCTGACTACATTACATTTGCTACTGTGCTCCAAACCTACGATGCTTTAGGAATGACTGAGGCTGCAGAGGATGTGGTTAAGAAATTAAAAGCGACCAGCTCTGGTACTCATTAAATTTATTTAACCAAGTTTCATGTTGTAGCATTTTAAAATGCTGTATTTGGCTAATAAACACCTTGTCTTGTTAAGTAATTTTCATTGAAATGCTATATGCATTGGCTAAAAATGGTGCATTCACAGGGCCAGTTTGACCAGACACGGCACCTAACATGTAAGTCAGTTTCGAGTATCAAGAAATGTGTGATACCTCCTGTGTGCCCGCATGAATTGGGCTCACAGAGTTGACATGCAGCTAAAAGGTAGACGAAACCATGATTTTTTATTGCCTTATATGAGAGGTTTTGCTTTTATGTCGCCTCCAAAGTTCATGCTATGAACAAGGAAGAACTTTCCAATGTTTTTACCATTTGATACTTTTCCATCATTGTATTTTCTTCTCATTAGTCTATTTATTTAAAAATGTTCTTTTACAACATTTGCAGATGGATATCTCCGGAGAGGACCTTTGAAAAGCTAGAAAGCGCAAATCTGTCTGAGAGCCTTTCTAGAGCTAACACGCTACATGGCGTGAAAATTCATCGCTGAAGAACAATTTGGCAGACCTATGGACCTAAAGTAAATAAACTTCTAGCGGATTGGTGATACTTAACACCTGAATTCTCAAGTATCAAACAATTTCACTGTGCAACACTGCAACGAAGCAATGATAAGTTTGGAATATTTAAAAGGATAGTCAGATGGTAAGTAGGTAGCTCATAGTCAGATGAAATAGAAATCTTTTATATAAATATTTTTCCAAGTTACATTAGGTACGATTCTTACATATCTTATACTCGAACGCTCTTGATTGTCAGAGGAGAGAATGACCACTAGGCCATCACCAAGTGGTTTGAAATTTTTGGTGCGTAATCTATCATGTCCTAAATCAAATGCCATAACAAGCTGGTGACTAAACCCAGCAACTACAATCAGACTAAAACTTCATCACTCAACACAACTGTCTTCTTTCTTCCAGGAAATTCATGCTGACAAATAGATGTCTTCTGAGATGGACATGCCTATGACCACGGCCTGACGTTCCGTGCTTCTTACACCATCTTGTTACAAAAAAAGAAACTAAATATCCGTAATTTAGAAAGGTTGATGGGTATGCTTCATTTGATTTAGTTCCTTGGCTAAAGCAACTAGACTCATATAGCTCACCAGACCCCATATCACATAGTGTCCGCTTTGGATAATATCCTGTTCTGTAACAATATACGAAAGTAGTTCGCTGAAATTACACCAAAATTGGGATGTTTTTACACGTCTGAGCAACACGATGTTACATGTGAGACAACAATAAACAAAGCAGAGTAATCTCATTTTCTGCCAACCAGTAATTGTAAGAATGAATGGCCTTTGCCTTTGATCTCCTATCATTTTAATTAACTGCCTAGAAGATATTGGTGTTGGCTGATCTTTTAGTTTGACCACACATGGATCATGCCTTGGTGGTTCCCGGTGTAGATTTCATTGCGGCTTTCATCATAGAAAAGGGCTGTAACCTCTTCCAGTGCTTCCCTGTATTTGTCTCTGGAGGGGTTTTGGTTTCCCGAGTCCTCAACATCCTTGGGACAGCCACTATCCACTGTAATTTTACCCATGCATTTTCCAGTCAGAATGTTGCTTATGTTGATAGAACCAACTGCAAATGAGAACAAAGGAAAAGTTAATTAGCCACCAATCCACTGTATGATCTATGTGTAACATGGTATGTAATGACAATTCTAGTCCAAATGTCAACAGAGTAGAGGTAAGTACCCTTCTTCTCCATCCAAATGTCATCAGAATCATTCTTGCAAAACGAAAAAATAAGATCCTGTCCACTTGTGATGAAGATGTTGTTTGTGCTGCAATCTGGATGCCACAGTACGTGATCATCAAAAGAAGTTACAAGTTCTCCACGGAAGTTAAACACGAAACTGTCCCATCCCTGAATGTAAGACACAATTGATTCTCATACAGAAATATGAATGCTGATGGAGTTGGGAATCTGTATTTGCTGACTTCAATCTGCTCAAAGGTTCGAACCTGCACACATTTATCTGTTATAAACCTGGATAATATATTTACTTAGATTAAGGAAAAAAGCAATTGCCTTACATCTCTAATCTGCATATTTTCATTTTCCTGTTTAACCAAAAGCTTTTCATTAAACTGTTCAATAAAGTCCAGCTTCTTGTTCCGATGAAGCAAATGGTTAAATTCCCTGAGAACTGTCCCGTCTTCAATTGATAGAATCTTAAGGGGAACGTGGCTAGAAGCTTTACTAAAAATCAATAGCATGATTCCTGAACTGTTACCATAGGAAAACAGAGTACATGTAAAAAGTGTAGCAACATAGCAAGTACTTGATGCATACAAGTGATAAAAAGAGGAAACACAAAACAAATACCTGATCTTTATTTCTTGAACATTTTTGTCAGTTATGGTGAACAAAAGGTTGTAGTTCTTCAAGTCAAACACCTTATAAATACTGCCCCAGAGTAAGAAAGAAAAAATCAGCTTCACTGATAAAACTATAAAATAGCCAATAGAATATAGTTAGAGTGCGAAATACCTAT
This sequence comes from Sedum album, assembly GCA_006409495.1. Classification (NCBI taxonomy): domain Eukaryota; kingdom Viridiplantae; phylum Streptophyta; class Magnoliopsida; order Saxifragales; family Crassulaceae; genus Sedum; species Sedum album. The sequence continues at coordinate 9,578 of QZGG01000952.1, forward strand.
CTTCGGGATTATAAGTTAGCACTTTTCCGTTAACATCATCAAACTCTACGAATCCTGGATGCCTCAAAGTTTCAGTTTCAAAAAGGGGAAAACCAGCATCAGGCCGTCCTCTCTTTACATACCTTTCAAAAATGAAAAATGAAATAAGAAAAACAAAGTACACGAAGCATATATTTGGTAATTGACGAAAGACACTATACATACTCGATTCTAGTGGATCTACATCTTAAAGTCTTGAACTCATCAGAAGCATACACCGAAACTGTAATAATTGAATCATTGTTCTTATTGTAGAACATGCTCCGGACAACTTCATCAGCACCAATGTTAAGAATACATAGCTGTCTTTTAGTTTCTGCAATCGAATTTATCAAGCAAGAAATAAGTAACTAAGTACTGAATTCAAACTCCATCAAAACAATTTTTTCACAAACTCCAAAGTATAGCAACATCTACCTCTACAAAATGCAGTACAAACACCGGAATGTGTTAAGCCAAAGAGTACACCACATCCTGCGACAATCTCCATAACCTTCGATCTTCCCCTTAGAAATGGAACCTCCAAAAACGCCAATGACTTTGGGTCATGCATATCATATTCCTCCTATAAAAAAACACAAACATACACAGAAAAGTGTAAGCCTTAAATCACATTGAACGAAATTAACAACACTCTAAATCAAATCAAAACTTCAGCTCAAAAATTCACACAAGAAATGAAACAAAAATCAAACAGACCATCAGCCGCATATTCCGAAACCTCTCTCGAGCATCAGCAGCATTAAACGCTCGATCTCTTTTCGTCAAAATCTCCCTCTCCATCAGCTTTTTAACACAATTCCTCACACCATCAGACCGAGGACGCTTAAACGAGATCCGCCTTCCGCGGCAGGGTCGCGGCGTCACAGACATCATCCTCCGATCCATAACCCGAAACCCTAATCCAAATTCGAAAAACTAGCGCCAATGTACAAAATTCAAACAGACACTAATCGAACAGAGAACACATCGAGATGCCGAGGAGCGAGATGAATAAACAGATAGTGTGAAAATGGCGATGGATTTGAAATCCCGCGCATGGGATTTTTGGGTGAAATTAGGGTTGGAGATGAGACGGTCAACGCAGCTAATGTGTTGAGTCAACGTTGGGATTTGTTTCTTTCTTTTGACGAAATTATAGAGCTGTGAAAAATAGGTGGCAAGTTGAGATTTATACGAGCTTAAATAGTAAGTGAGTAGTTAATTTCTTTTTAATTTGTAAAGAAAATAAGTTTCTTATATGATATAGTACCTTTTCGAGTATATGATTAATTCGGTACGGATTTAGACACGAAATGAGAAAATATTTGGACAATAATTTCCAAATAGCAACGGCTCGAGAAGCTCTCGATGCTTTAAAAATGTCATTAAAATGACGATCAGGAAATTCAGGTAATTTATAATTACTATAACATAATTTATGAATCTCGATCATTTTGTGTATGATAATTAAACTTGTACCATATAGATTTTAACAATTTTTGGTCACTCTTGCAGTCCTTTTTATCTATTAGAAAGTTAAGAACATATCATAAACCTTGTTGATTTTTGTAATCAAATATCAACTTGCATTAATTTGGTTTCTTAACCTTATCCCTCACTATTATGTACAAGAAATCCAAATGTGACATCTAAACATGTCAATACATCACCAAGTTGATTCATTGACATTTAAAGGCTAGTAAAAGTAAGTGCATTATTGTCAATCCATCATTTTGACAAGGTTTTTAAAGTTAATTTAGTTTTTCATTTTATTATTTTATAGAAGTAATGAAATGTGTACCTATTGAGAATCAATCTCAATTAAGGATGTCACTTGAAATTTTGTCCATAAAAAGTCCAAATTCCTCTTTTTTGTAATTAAAAAGTTCCACACCATTTCTTTCTTCCACATTCGATCTCTGTTCTCTGCTCAGTACCACCATCTACCTAATTGTGTCGTCCAGCAATTTGTGCTCAGCCGTCAAACTAGGCCATTTTGCGTCACAGTCCTGATCACAAAAGAAAAACACAGAGTAGGGTTGATGAAAGTCGGGACCGGTCACGGGATACAATCGTCCCTGGTCGACCACTCCTTAAAACCACAACCACATGCTCTCATATAGTGTACCATTTATAAGTTGGCGAAATGCACAACTTTTGTTTACATTTGTGCTACTTTGTTGAGTACATGTGTTTCGATCGGTTGAGATTATAGATTTTTAATTAAATAAGCCGTTCAAAAAAATACGGACAGTTAAATATAATGATTTTTTAAAATTTAATTTTATCTTTAAATTATTAGTAATTAACGATAGAAATTATATATCACCATACTCGATCTCATAGATACATATAGAATTTTGTGGAAAGCCGTATTCGATGAAAGTCATCTTATATAAAATTAGATATTCTTTTCTAACTTCCTCTCATATTAATAATGTAGAGGTTGTATCCTGTGGATCCATCCAATTTAGTGGACTCATGGATCCCCTCTTGCATCCGTTGATTGCATTTTTTGGACACACCAGATTGCGCCACGTATGTACACACGTGCAAGTCGCATGCTTCATTAATGCGCTGACACAATCTGGTGCGTCCAAAAAATGCAATCGACGGGTGCAAGAAGGGATCACAAGTCCACCAAATTGAGAGAATTCACGTGATACATTCTCTTATATTTGAGTCGCTTCTTTACTTGGATTCTTTACCATTTATTAATTAAATTTAAAAATAATATATAAAAAGGTGCTAAGCTAAGGATTTCGCTTGCAGACTGCAGTGTTCTGCTACTCGACTCGGGTGGAGCTTCGCGCGACATCGCTCCTTCTTCAATCAGGTCAGACTTTATATCTCCTCAGATTTCCTAATTTCAATTTGCAGAAAGTTCAATTCAATCCCTAATTTTTGTCTACTACAAATTAGGGTTTGCAGTAAGTCAAGTAGTGGAGTGTCACACATGTAATGCTTTCGGTTAGATATTTTGGTGTAGCCGTTCAGAGAGATGTTGTTTGTCGTCTTACTTGGATTTGAATTGTGTGGTTTTGTATCCTCCAGTGTTTGATTTTTTGTCTGCGTATCTTTCTCAGTTGATTTTGATTTCAAGTACTTTTTATCAATTTGAATTGGTTGGTTGTTTGGTATCTATCTCAGGAGAGATGACTACAATGTCGATGCTCCGATATTCCGCGCACTCCACGAACCATCAAGTTTATGAAACTAGTTCGAGAATTGGTGCTGGGCGTTTGTGTTCCAATTCGTCTGTGTCGTTTGGTACTAGGGATTTGTGCTTCCGTCCGTTGAAAGTAAGAAATGTGAACCTGAACCGGGGTGAGTCGTTGGATGGCCTTGTGGTGTTTTCTTCTGGTAGTGGGAATAGTGGGCATGGAGGAAAAGGGGATGGAGGTGAAGGGGGTGGTGATGGTGGAAGAAGTGGAGATGAGGAAGGGAATTATCGTGGTAGTGATTTGTGGGGGATTTTTGGTCTTTTGGTTAATGGGTGGAGGTCGAGGGTTGCGGCTGATCCCCAATTTGCTTTCAAAGTGCTGATGGAAGAGCTGGTGGGTGTGAGCGCTTGCATTGTGGGTGATATGGCAACTCGTCCGAATTTCGGACTTAACGAGCTTGATTTAGTATTTTCAACTTTAGTGGTTGGATGCATTTTGAACTTCCTTTTGATGTACTTGTTGGCGCCTACATTGTCATCCACAGTCACAACCCTCCCAGCAATATTTGCCAGTTGTCCAGCAAGTCACATGTTTGAGCCTGGCGCATTTACAATTTTGGAGCGTTTTGGTACCTTTGTTTACAAAGGGATTGTGTTTGCGGGTGTTGGGTTCGCTGCAGGGCTAGTGGGAACTGCAATATCAAATGGACTGATCAGCATGAAAAAGAAAATGGATCCTAATTTTGAGACCCCAAATAAGCCACCCCCGACACTTCTAAATGCGATGACTTGGGCAGCTCACATGGGTGTAAGCAGCAACTTCAGATACCAGACACTAAATGGAATTGAATTCTTATTGGAGAAGTGGCTTCCTCCATTTGTGTTCAAGAGTTCTGTACTGGTGATGAGACTACTAAATAATGTGCTTGGGGGTATGACATTTGTGATGCTGGCGAGATTGACTGGTTCCCAAATTGTGGCTGACAAAGAAAAGGTAGTGATTCCAGAATATGCATCAGCTGCAGAGAATGTGAAGTTACTTGATGAAACTTCAGAAAAAGGAAATGGCAAAACCAACTCCAACTGAATGTTAAGTTGAAGACATGCTCATTCCTTTTAGGTCAGCACGGAAGACTGTTTAACTTATTTCGCTTTGAATTTGCAATCATACTGTATGCAGCTGTTAGGCCTTTAAAGTTCATTTAGAACTTCCTGTTTTATGAGTACCCTTTCCTTTTGAGCAAGTAATAACTTTGTAAACCATGGTTTGCCGCACAAGTTGAATAATGTTGATTTAAAAGTTTGATGCACATGACACCAGCGAGTTCTGAACACATCTTACTTGACTCCATCTTGTGCAGAGTTACAGTAAGGTGGGTGCAAACAGATCGGCTTGGTATGCTTTCAAAGACATCGATCCAAAAGAAAATGTTCCAGCATCGGTCATTCAGATTTCAGATCCTAATCCATCAACATTATTCAGTGGTAATTTTGTTTGATACAACTATTTCTATGTCATTAGTAAATGAAAAGCATTAGCATCACAATAATATAAAAAGTCTTTGATTATTGCATTGGTTATTTTAGTTTAAAATGTCAACAATTTAAATGTTTCAATTCATTATCAACTAGCTCTTTATTTCTTTTTATATTGGCAAAGATAAATAATGAATTGATTGTGTACTACCCTTTCTTCTTGACTATTTCATATTTTTGTTTTCCAGAGAAAAAAATCGAATACTATTTCCTAGTTTCAGGTTCAGGTTCAAAAAAATACTTTTAAAACATGTATTTGTACTCAAGTTTTTATTTGATACGATAGTTTATATTTCTTTGTATTTCAAATGATATTATTGATAGATGAAATATGATTGTAGGGGAGAAACTGAGGATGAGTTTAATCTTATATAGACATTGCAATTTCCTGAACCTTATAATATCAAACACTAATATATGCTCGTTTCAGGTCCTAAGGAACAAAGTACATTGGATTTGGAAGTTTAAATGTTCTGTTGCCTAAAAAGTCTCCCTGAAGATCACTCCACTGGTCTCCAACACTGCCCCATAATCTATATCCTTCCTCAACCAGCTTCTTCCTTACACATGACTTGTAATCAGCTGCACCTTGTCCTTTGTGCCCCTCCGTCCTGTAAATCATCCACAAATGTTACCCACAGACTTTCCTAACAAGTTCTGACAGAAAAATAACCCGTCTCAGTACCTTAGTATTACACGTTCATACCCAACAAATCCTTGATTGTGCAAGTTATTGATTGTAGCTGAGCCAAGTGTTTCCTCTGCTCTACCCGTTAGTAAAAATACCTTGAAGCCTTGATCGACCAACTTACTGAATACTTCCAGGACTGGAAGTATGCTGGACATTCCCCAGAAATCGCCCATTGTCTAAATCCTTGTTGATCGTATGGGTCACACCTGCCAAATCAAGTAAATCAATAAAGGTCAGTCTGCCCGGCGGGTCCAAAAGGACAGAATATAAACCAGAAAATGAAAAGGAAAACAGCCATACCCAAACCGTTTTTGTTTGTAAAACGGGAGGTTGGAAAGGCAAGTATCATCAATATCGAAAATCCAAGCATCAAGTTCATCATCAGATAAAACAATCTCATCAGCAAAAGAGGAAATTTGTTCCATGATCAACATAAGGTCTTTCTCATATTGTCCTCCAACCATATATGTCTCGACATAACGCAGACATTGAGTTGGAACAGTCCTCCACATCCTCACGTTATTGGTCTCCACAGCCAGCCTCCAGCTCAACCAATAAGATTCTTGTTCATTTGCAGCACTAGTCTTTGAACCACATTGCTTAAATCCATCTGTTGTTTTGGATATCAAAGTGTCGTAGAACAGCATCAACGCATCAAGGACTTTTTTGATCATGTCTAGAATCATACGGACTTTATACATGTAAAAGAAAAGTTAAAAAGTGAGAAAAACCAAAGGAGATGAAAATGAGGTGATGAAGATGGCAATGAGATATAGAAGCAAGAGAGCATATTTGGGGAACATGGCTTTGTATTTGTATATGAAAATGTGAGTCTTATTAAACTTGGTTCATTAAATTAAACATTCAAAATAAGAAAAGACAAGTTGCCTCAATGATTGGATCTAAACATTGAATTGCAGATTAGGAAAATCATTATAAAAGGAAGCACCAAATAATGTTCATTGTAAAGTGTTGTATGTTCTTCTCAATATACACACACATATTCGTATGTACAAATGTTGTATTGTATCAAGAATCGAATAAGTCATTGACAAGGCATCAACAATAACGCTTGAATTAAGTATTTTTTTAAGGATGCTTCAGAGCACTTTACTTTGCAAATGCAAACTACATTTTTCGGCCCAATAAATATTTTCGGCCCAATAAATATTTTTGGCCCAATAAATATTTTTCGGATCCGGGTCCGGGTCGTCTTTAGCCTCTGCTAGCACATATTTCTTCGGGAACAAGCCAGAGGCACATCTCAGTATCCAACGAGCATCCGACCGACACATCCGACGAAATCGAACAATTCAAACCCTAAAGATGTCGTCCTCCGCCATGCTTCTAGATCCAAAGCCCACCCCAACCTTCACTCCATCCAAATACGACACATCCGACACCATCGACGACGACCTCTACGGCCGTCTCAAATCCCTCCAACGCCAACTTGAATTCATCGACATTCAAGAAGAGTACGTCAAAGACGAGTTAAAGAATCTGAAGCGGGAGCTTCTTAGGGCGCAAGAAGAGGTGAAAAGGATTCAATCTGTGCCGCTTGTGATTGGTCAGTTTATGGAGATGGTTGATCAGAATAATGGAATTGTTGGATCTACTACTGGATCTAATTATTATGTGAGGATTTTGAGTACTATTAATAGGGAGTTGTTGAAGCCTTCGGCTTCTGTTGCGTTGCATAGGCATTCTAATGCTTTGGTTGATGTGTTGCCCCCTGAAGCTGATTCTAGTATCTCGCTTTTGAGCCAGTCTGAGAAGCCTGATGTTACCTACAGTGTAAGTTGATGATTAATCATGTTGCTATTGAGTTTGGAAATTAGCCCATCAAAATTAGGAACCATTTGTAAACAAGTTTGGATGTTACTTTATGTTTTATCATTATGTTGGATGGTTGCAGTTGGGTTTATGTTTTTATTGGTAGTTGTTGTATGTGTTTATTGTTGATGCTGAGTGGATGAGAGGATTAGGGATTTAAATATGGAATCATCGTGTAGACTGTCAAAGTTAAATTGTTGTATATTTTTAGATTTTGACCTTGAGGAACCTCTTTTCTGCTTTCCTGGTTGCAATTGCATACCGTATTATGGAGTTTATATATATATGAAGTATTATAGCTGAGGATTCTTGCAATCCCCCCTCCCATGAATAATGTTATCCGTTTAGTATCTCTTTTTGATGTATATATTAAAATTGTTTTAGGTGCTTCGTGTGTTGGCAAATTTAGACTGCACATCTTTTGCATCTGTTTCTCCACCATATAGTGGTAGGTTCTTTATTAAGTGTTCAGGTCTCCCCTTACAGCAATAGATTGCTAAAGATTAGAACTTACGATTCCTCAACCCCCCTGTCCCTTGTAATTAAGGCTTTTTCTTTGATGCATTATAGTCTATACTAGGCCTGTGGAAGTTTGCTTGAAACATTACCAATTGCTGTATTGTTTCTTTTTTATCTTATTTGATATGAACTAATGGTTTTTAATGCTGTGATTTTTTCTTATCAGGATATTGGTGGTTGTGACATTCAGAAACAAGAGATTCGTGAAGCAGTTGAACTACCCTTGACACACCATGACCTTTACAAGCAGATAGGTATTGATCCTCCAAGGGGTGTGCTGCTCTATGGCCCACCTGGAACTGGAAAGACCATGCTTGCTAAGGCTGTTGCACATCACACTACAGCAGCTTTCATTCGCGTGGTTGGTTCAGAATTCGTTCAGAAGTATTTGGGAGAGGTACACATTTTGTTTAACTACACCTTTGGTAGCTTTCTTGTAGCTTATATCAATAAAAAACGTACTGGCCTTATGCTGTTCTATTTATCAGTTAGTGAAGTCATAAGTTACTCTTCCTGCACCAAACAATTTTTAAGTGCACTGTGCCCGAGCTATTTTAATATCCTCTCCTGTAGATGCCTGCTTACTCGTATTGATTAACAGGGCCCAAGAATGGTAAGAGATGTATTTCGTCTTGCTAAGGAAAATGCACCTGCAATCATTTTTATAGACGAAGTTGATGCCATTGCCACTGCTCGTTTTGATGCACAAACTGGCGGGATAGAGAAGTGCAACGTATCCTTATGGAACTTTTGAATCAGGTAAGAAGTTTGTTATATTTTTTATGCATTTTAACTTTGTTCATTGCTGTTTAATATCTAATTCCATGCTGGTGTTGTAATTACTGCAGATGGATGGGTTTGATCAGACTGTGAATGTGAAGGTCATAATGGCTACAAATCGTGCTGATACATTGGATCCCGCACTTCTGCGTCCTGGTCGTTTAGACAGGAAAATTGAATTCCCTCTGCCTGATAGACGACAGAAGAGGCTTGTTTTTTCAAGGTCCCCATGCTAATCACTATATTCTACCTTGTTAACAATGAAGCTAATATGTGATGTATCTGCAAGTTGGATAGTATTTTTTTGAATATTGTTTATTTAGCTGTTTAACTTACTTCAGCATGTGATATACAGGTTTGCACTGCTAAGATGAACTTAAGTGATGAGGTTGATCTGGAAGATTATGTGTCTCGCCCTGATAAAATCAGTGCTGCGGAGGTGAGCGTTTTACATGCAGACCATTTTGTGAATAGTGTTGCCAATGTACCTGAAGTGGGCATTTTATATTTAATCGTATAGAAGAAAAATCAAAGCCTCCTGTATGTATGTCATTTAGAGTGTAACACTTGGTCTGCACAAAGTTTTATGTTTTTTGGGAGCTTTATTTAATCTTGTAATGACTTGGGCAATACTTTGATAGTTGCAATTTATCGATGAAGTGTTATCTCATTCATTTGTTAAAACTTTGTCAGGTTTTTGACGCCTTTTGTTTTGTAGTAGAAGAGTTGCTTATGCTCCTGTTTTATGGTCGTGTGTAGATTACAGCGATATGCCAAGAAGCTGGAATGCATGCTGTGCGCAAGAACAGATATGTCATTCTTCCAAAAGACTTTGAGAAGGGCTACCGCACAAATGTTAAGAAGCCTGACACGGATTTCGATTTCTACAAGTAATTGAAGTTGGGTGAATTCGCATGGCCTGGAAAAACATCTTTAAATAGTTCTTCCCTAAACCGGATTTTCCCGAATGATGTAATTTATATGGCTTATCGTATACTTCTAATCACCTGTGTTAGTATTCGCAGCAGTCAGCTATTTCTGTTCTAGTTCAAAATCACCCCTTTACCTCATTTATACTGCAATCTCACGTCACAGCTTCAGACCTAATCTAATGATTAATGAATGATTCTTTAGGTTGTTACATGTTTACAATTCTGCTGCCGGGAACGTGTGAATTATGAATAGAGTACAGGTTACAAGGCTCGAAACCTAAAGTTGTGTTCACTTCGCCGGAATGGAATCACTTGGAATGGAATGAAAGGATGAATCTAAAATGAAACTATGTCCAAATTCATCATTCCATTCCCACGAAATGCATTCCATTCCGACGAAGTGAACACACTATAAGGGTTTGTTAGTTGCCGAGTTGTAATTAGACCGTGAATTTTCGATTCATCATTGAGTTTGTTAGTGTGCCGACAAGAAGGCCTCTTCCAAATATTATCAGGAAATCATCTTTAAGTTTTCGTACGAGCAAACTGAATAAGACAAGCAAACATGTTTGGGTTTATTACACTATTTTTGTCAATCAGTCTTCATCTTTTCTATCCTCATTGATTTCCTGCAGTGCGACAATGAGGGCGACAATGAACGCGTAGTCCACATTAGGATACACCGTCACAGCAAACGTATCCTTCCCCAGCACGATGCTCTGCACACTGTGCTTCTTGTGCATCTATCATTCATCCAATTCAAAAAAATCAGGTTTTATGAAACTCATAAAAGTCTCTTGAAATTAGGTGTTATGACGTATCGATGTCAATTACCTGAGCTATAATAGCATTGGTGTTCCCTGCGTAGATGGTGCATGATCTCTCTAACCAACTCCCTCTGATCTTGAAGTCACAGGCATTTTCACTAGTGTTGCTTGCCAGGAACACGTCAAGTTCAGTCTTGAATTGCAGCAAAGATGATTTCTTTACACTGAAGAGCATGTCACTAGAGCTAGTGCTGTCTCCCCTATACACTTGCCACCTCCTATGCGCCGTTAATGCCTGGAATTCAACAATACGAAAATTCAAAACACCAAATGTAAACAACACATAACTGCACCAATCCAAGTTATCATCTGATAACTAAGTTTCGAAGTTAGAAATCATTGTAGGATATCAAATATTCTTACTGCCACGATCGACTGAGATTAAATACAATTTTTATAAACTAATTAATATTTCTTTACAAGATTAAATTAGATCTCATCTACCTTTTGCTGGAGAGTGAGCACCGGGCGATCTGCAGCATCAAGAAGCACGCGACAATCGCGAATACTAAAAAACTTGCCCTTGATCTTAAACATAACATTTCCATTAACATCCGTGACAGCAAAGTTCCCTTCAGTTATCTTCAACAGCTTTCTAGCGATTGTAAGATCGACAGGGTACGGTGCGCAGAACTGCTGTCCTACGACCGCATTCTGCATATTAGCCGCGGGGGCGGCGGCCATCGGCATGGGTGGGTATGGGTAGCTTCCTCCAGCTGCCATATCGATCGATTAATCAATCAAGTTGGGTTACAAATAATAAAATCTGAGATCGGATGAACGAGAGATATTTGGTGTTGTCGGTATATGAAGTGAATTTGAACAACGCGTTTTACATTTGCCTTTTCTTGAGACTTAATTTAGGCTTGGCGTATCAATCCAGATTGTCACGTGCGACACCGTGTTTTTTTAATGGCTCGTTAATGTACCGTGTCAGGTTCGATGTTACGGATTTTTTTGTCGGTTTGAAAATACAGGCAATTTTTTTTAAAACATCCGTCTTAACATCTACAGAAATCGAACCATGACGTGTGATTATAATACAATTTTCATTGCCACTAGACTAGCCCCTGGTGGGCAATACAGGCTAGTTTAAAGAATGAAAATTGAGTCATGATATATTTATGATTTTCCATACAGTTTTGTCCTTATCCCTAAAACCCTAAATTGTAATCCTAATTTTTTTCTCATTTATTTACATGGAAAGCAGCTTCTCGGATCCGTATTCTATGCAGCGCAACTATTTGTTGCGAGTATTAAAAAGACATTGTTTTGATTATGTTACAATAATCCTACGTAGTATTGGATGAATCTTTTATCAAAACTACGTAGTTTTGTATTTTATAAATGGATGAGATTATGCCAACATATTGATGCTACATGTGAGTTGCACATTTTTTGCGACATTGCACATGACATGTGCAACGACATGATATAATCTCAGTCATTGATAAAATACAATCAACAAATACAAAATAGGATTTACGAGTCTAACAAAAGATGATCCGCATACACAAACTTCAATGTTTTTGAAATCAATCCACTAATTTTATGAAATATTATTACAAACGCCTCATTGTTGAAGAAATATTTACAATGTCACGGAAAAAAATAAGAGCATATGTTTACCAAAGAGAACCCATTTGTGCGTTCTCTAGTAGAAAAGAACAACAACAGTTATAACATGAAAATGCTACAGAATAATGTAACCCATGAAAGTTAAGATTCCAAAATTCCATTCCTGAGAATCAATCAGCCTCTTCCTCAGCCTGTCTTTTTCTTACACACAAAAAATACACAGCATTCATTCGGTGGTCTCCTCATTTTCTTAAGGCTATAACAATAAGCAGCCAATGTGATATCTACGTATGTGAACTGATGCTCCATTCTATCAGATAAAGTTACAGTTTGCTGAATTCTTATTCTTCCATAACTACTTGCCTTCGCAAAGTTGCGTAAAGTATGTAATAATATCAGTTGTGTATAGCATCGTCTTTAAGAGGAATTACAAGTACATGAAGAATTTATATTTTATACTCATAATGTGAAGAAGATATTGGCTGCAGGTTATTTCTTGTGGACTGCAAATGGGAGGAAATATACTCAATGGCATCTGAAACTTGTAACCACTTGACCTTTTTTCCATTTCCTTACAACCTTTTCTCTGTTCTTCGATAGACTAGAAATTTTGGCTATTTTTGTTAACTATTTGCATAGCTGTCTTCTCGTATTTTTGATTCTCCGGAACTTCATGCCATATATACTGGAAATCAGAATCTACTTCTGTCTCGAGAGAGGCCCGATTCCTTGAAATGGTATAAAGATTTTGTTCAGAGGTTTTTTTTCCGATGAAATTTGGCATAACAATATTTATACATAAGCATCTGATCTGATGATTATTGCGCCAATTGGCATATAACAACTTATTCAAGTTGAAGATCAGTATTCTTGTATATCAAAAAAAGTTGAAGTTCAGTAAATATTTTTTAGCCTACCTAGTCGAGCTGCTTATGATGAATCTATTCTGTTTTCGCCGTGTTTGACAGGTTATTCTCTTCTGGATTCTTGGAATAATTCCTGATCATCAACGAGCAAAAATATTACCATGACTTTCATTTTGCGGAAAATGTATTTTTGAATGTTTGAGCTCGAATCTGCAAAAAGGCAATGCCACTAAAGAGTCACTGTAGTTAAGGAAACCGGCGTAGAAGTAATGGAATGACTTCTAATCCAAGTATCATTTCTTAGTCTTTCTGCAGCATGTCGTTTTTCCCTAAAGGTTCGATATTCAGATTCTTCGACTAGGGACCGATTGACAACTGCGTAATGCCACTTAAAGGAAGGTGAAGAAACTTTGGACCCTTATGCTATTTTTATACTGTGGAAATGAATAAGTTCCAATCTTAATGAAGCAGACATACCCGAATGAATTCGATTATGCTATCCTTCCCTTCGAACGTACCCAACATAAAGAAGCCTTCCTGCACACTTTAAAAAAATGTTCTGGTCAAGATTACCTTGAGCTCGATAACGTTTTATGTACTCGAAAATAAAACTGTATGTTTGGAGGATAGAAAAAATATAAGACACCAAGTTGGCTTATAACTTGTTGAGAATATTTTGATGTTGGAATATTGCAAAGTTGAGCTTAAAGATCTTTATGTAGGTACATACATTCATTGAAACTATAGCTAGAGCATCGCTCGAAGTTCGAATGAGGTTCCTATTTTTTGCTTGATAGCTAAATAAAGCACGCAAAGTCTTTACGGATCTATTCGAGTTACTTATTTTCTGTGATGCTTATACTTAAAATAGTTCACAAGTACTTGGACAGGTACTCTAGAATTAGTTCCATTGATAAAGAAGGACAAAATCTTCACTCTTTTGAAGTCACTATGAAGATTGGATTATCAGATTCGGTGTCGGTTCTGTTCAAGATTCTATGCTGAAACTCTTCTACATTGAATTTCTTTATAAGGAACTCTTGATGAGCTGAGGTTAGTTAAGAGAAGCCATAAGTTAGAAAGCAGTAGCAAAAATCACCAGTTTGACTACTCGTTGCATTTTCGAGTACTACATTCGAGGAAATAGAAGTCTGAAACCCGCAAAAGGTGAGGAACAATTTGTTTCATATGATATTTTCTAGAATGAGTTACCTTTGATCTTCTGTCTGATTGAATGAGGTCTTGAAATAGGTATGTTTCATCATCACCAAAACGCGTCTTCAAGAATCCCAATCCCTTCAGAAAGGCATTTGTTCCTGCAACCAGGAACAAATGGTCCAGGAGACTCGGGGCTCGTCCTATCAACTGATGCAAAACCAAGACTGAAATGGACGCCGGATCTCCATGAGAGGTTCATAGAAGCTGTGCATCAACTTGGAGGACCAGACAGTGAGTGGACAAACTGATGTCAGTTTCATTTAGCTAATTTTTTTAACCCAAGTTCCAAATTCATCCCAACTCAACTAAATCCATTTTTCAAATATTCCCTTTCAGAGGCCACACCAAAATCAGTCATGAAACTTATGGGAATTTCAGGACTCACATTGTACCACTTGAAGAGTCATCTTCAGGTACAACAATTATATTTCTTACTATCATAATAAACTGTAATCGTCAGACTATACTTCGATCGACGTGCAAAATTTATACATCAGAATACTATTTCTGCACTTCATTTACGGAGGATTCCGCATAAAAATATTTTCTGTTTCCTTGCAACAGAAATACCGTTTAAGTAAAAACTTACATGGGCAGCCTAACAGTTCAGCCAACAGACTTGGTAAAGAAATTATCTACCATTTCACTGTAAGAATATTTCATCAAGCAAAAGTAAAATATTTAAACGCGGACTCTGATGTAACAGTGACCGCAGCAGCTGGCCTGAGAATACCTGATGCAACGGAAACTTCTGTGAGTAGTCCAAGTGCTGGATCTCAGACTAATAAGTAAGAATGCAATCTATTTAAGAAATCTGTAATTTAAATGCATTTTGCATGAAATTTTTAATGATATAAAATTTATCAGAATACAGATGAGTGAAGCACTGCAGCTGCAAATTGAGGTTCAACGAAGACTGCACGATCAACTGGAGGTATATGCAGTTGCATTGTAGATTTTTTTCTGCAGAAAATTATTGACTTGTAAGAAAAGTTTTGCTGATTTTTTCGAATATTTTGGTTTCAGGTTCAGAGACATTTACAGCTGAGGATTGAGGCACAAGGGAAGTACTTGCAGTCAGTGCTAGAGAAAGCACAAGAAACACTTGGGAGACAGAATTTAGGCACTATGGGACTGGAAGCTGCAAAAGCTCAAATAAACGACTTAGTATCGAAAGTATCCACTCAATGCCTCACTTCTCCATTTTCCATAAATCCAGATGAACTCATAGGTTTATGCACACAACAAATGCAAAATGCACAACCGGGGAATCTCAATATTTTTTGTGGATCACATGGTGAACATACTCGACAGGTTGAGATGATGAAATGCAAGCGAAATGCGCACAGCAGCAATTTGGAAATAGGGTGGAAAGGCAAGGTATTTTCAAGGAAGACAGTCCTAGTGGCTTATCTATAGGCATTGGCATCCAAGAACAGAAAATGGATAATAATCTTTGCGGCTATCCTGAATCAAAAATAAGAAAACATGAAGAAGACAATGATGATGATCAGTTTTTCAAACGATCAACGAAGATGCACCGAACATTTAACTTGGAAAATGAAAGAGCATCAGTTGGTTGCAGAACAAATTTCTTCAAGCCAGTGTTGGACCTTAATTCCCATGAGGAGCACGATGCTGCGAGAAGTTGCACACAGTTCGACTTAAATGGTTTCAGCTGGACCTAAAGTGACAACTGAAGTATGAACACAATTTCCAGATTACACAAGACATTTTAACGCGTCTTAAATCAAATAAACCTCGATGAGACATCGAAAGGGCTTTGTCAGAAAATAAATTTCATTCTTCTATGTCATGAGCGAGCGATTTCAGTGTACATTTTTTCTGTCTTTAACATTTAGTTAAAGATGGTAAGCTTTCTGTCTATAATTGGAAAAAAGAGAGAAACAAAGAATTTGTGGACAAAAGGAGAGCTAAAATGAAATGCTATTACAAACCAAACAACAAAATAACCGCAACGCTTTTGTAGCAACAAGTTAAGCATCATCAGATTCAACATTGATCGATAGATGCATATGGATTCATCCAGTTGGTGCTGCAACAATGTCAACTGGATCACCACCAGCAGGAATCACAAACTCAACATCAACAAAAGAATGCATGCCTTTTGTATTCTCAGCTATTGTTGTACCGAGCATTGCTATAAAGATCATTGGATATATCATCACTGTCATGGTCTGCAATGGCCTTCATAAATATGTCCTCAAACGCAATTATGGCCATCGCATTGTGTCAGAATTCATCGTAAGTACAAGAGTAGAAACTCACACCTTTTGCTACATTTTTATGATTCTTTTCAATTCTTTCAGGTGGGAATGATAGCAGGAAACCTTGCGGTCATTACCACGGATGGAAAGAGCGGATTATACAGAACAATGGGATTTATCGTGCAATTTGGAATGATGGGTTATATGTTTGTGTTGGGACTTGAAATGGAGCCTTCAAAGTTACTTTTCCAAGTCCCAACTCGCGAGCAACGGATATCTTATGCGAGTTTCATCACCTCAAACACAATAGGATATTTTATAGCCAATTACACCAAAGTGTTTGAAAAATCAGATGGAAAGGATCTCAAAGGAAACTTTAACCCTTTGAAACTTGTAATCATATCTTTTGCATTGTCCGGAACATCTTCGCCTGTTCTGACACGTTTGATCACCAACCTTAAGATCGGAAAATCAGACATTGGTAAATTTGTAATGGCTGCAGGAGTGCATAGTGATTTCATATGCACTTCTACCATCTGCCTTTTATACGTCGTCAACGATCATATGAGTGGTTTGATCCTTCCTAAGTTAGGATTCATGGTTGTTCAAATTCTTTTAACAAGCCAACTTGGACCCATTGTGCTAAACTGGGTCAATAGCGAAAACCCCGAAGGGAAAGACGTGAAGGGTCCTCATTTAGTAATTTTTCTAGCATTTATATGGCTTGCTTGCTCAGTGACCACCTCGGTTGGGTACACCGGGACTTTAAGCGTGTTTATCACCGGAGCATGTCTTCCTAGACACGGACGAATGTCTAAGGCAATGATCATAAGGATCAACTATGTCATGATACATTTCTTCTATCCTTTGTTTTTCATTTGGTTAGGAATCATTACAAATTATAAGTTGATAGAGTTTAGGAGATTGCCTTGGTCCATGGTGCAGTTTTGTGTTATGTGTTCGATTAGTATCGGTGGGAAAGTGCTTGGAGCTTTGGTTTGTGGCTTCTTCCTTGGTTTTAACTGGACGGATTCTGTCCGCATTGGCATGCTTTTGTGTCTCAGAGGTTATTTCCAGTTGTTCATAGTTGGTTTGGGCATCAAAGTACGTAAGATACTTCCTTTTTTGAACTCATTACATGAAATAATCTTTGCATTTTTGAACTTAATATTTACATGCCACAGGACGAATATTTGTATGTATCGACGGGACTAATGATGATCATGTCAGTAGCAGTGACATTGTTCTACTCACCATTCGTTGTAAAATCGATAATCCATCGAGCAAAGAAGAGAATGCCAGTCCTGAAAACAGCTCTTCAATCACTAGACCCTTCATCAGAGCTCAAACTTATGCTATGCATTAACAGAAAGCAAAATGTGCCAGCAGCTATGAACTTCATTCAAATCTCTAGAGGCTCAGAACAGCCAGGGATCGGAGTATTCATGACCGACATTGTGGAAACAACCGAGGAAGTTCTTGTGAAAAAAGTGGTAGCTGGTGGAGAGGGTTTGTTGAGAGTTAAAGATGGAGAAGTTAGAGATGAAATTGCAAGTGAAATTGATGCATGGGGTTTGGAGGATGAGCCAGGGATTGATATCATGAGGAAAATGGTCGTTTCAAGTGTCAACAGTATGCATGTTGATATTGTTCACTTGCTGAGGATTTGAACGTTTCGATCATCGTCTTACCGTTCCATAAATCTCATAAGAAAGATGGAATGCTTGATGAAGGTCACCCTGGTTTTCATGTTGTCAATAAAAAGGTACTTACACTTCTGATCGTCGTTTTTTCAGGTTATGATTCATGATTCAATATAAGTTATCACATATCTTTTAACTTTGTACCTTGGCGATCACTAGGTACTAAAGAACGCGCCATGTTCTGTGGGAATTCTTGTAGATCGAGGTTTGGGAAAAATAAGCAAAATTTCCAAGTCACATATTTCATTAAAGGCAGCTGTGATCTTCATAGGTGGTAGAGATGACCGGGAGGCCTTAAGCTACTCAAGCCGCGTAGCGCATCATCCGGGTGTAGACCTAAGTGTCATTAGATTCCTAGTAGATACAAATGAAGAAGATATTGCATCAGTAAGAGCAGGTAAAAGAGTAAACAGAGCTTTACAAGAACAGGAAATGCGACAAGATGATGAATCATTTGCCAACTTTTATGAAAAACATGTCGCCGGAGGAGGCCGTGTTAGTTATATCGAAAAGTATGTTGTGAACTCAGCTGAGACATTGTCAGTTTTGCAAGCATTGGCCGGACAATATGGGCTGATTATAGTCGGAAAAGGCGGTGGGAGAGTGAACTCAGTGCTGACAATAGGAATGGGAGATTGGGAGCAGTGTCCGGAATTAGGCCCGATTGGAGATATTTTGTCGTCGACGCATTTTGAGGGAATGGGGTCTGTGTTGATTATAAAGCAGCATAATGTTAAGGGAGGCATTGCTGGATTAGAAGATGATTTTAACATCATGTAAATATTATACAACTTTGCTGTTTTCATATTGTATGTATGTCTTTGAAAAGAGTGATGGATTTTTAATTTTTGATTTCTATTGAAAAGAGTGATGGATTTTAATAATTGATGTATAAAAATGTACCATTTCAATCGTCACTAAATTTTCACTAATTCATCAACGGAATAAAGTCTGACAAGGATCAATAACCATGTTATAGATTTGTAGTAAAATAATTGTAAAATTTTAATTTAATTTTAATTTCAATCATTGCCTAATCAAAATTAACGATTCAGATTTTATCTTACAAATATATCATATCTAATTAATTTTACATACACATTTTAGTGACGGCTAAATCAATAACATGATCATTAGACCGATAACAATCTCTTCTAAAAATACTCCATTTTAAAAGGATTTTCATCAAAACCTATCATCTCAATAATTCAATTGTAATGAAATCACATAATCAATTTTGTTGCCATAACCATTATTTATTCCGATCAAATCGTGTCATCCAAAATCGTTTCTTCGTTTATCAATGAAGAAGTAATTTCGTTAAAATTGAGCTTGATCTATGATTTTCGACAAAAAAATCATTTTAAAATAGTAATTTTGTTTGACTTTGAAGACTTCAGAGATGAAATATAGAGAGACATGCAAATTTTTTTATATATAGAGACATAATCTAATATGTTGATTTGATTAATTCGACTTTTGAGATTAAAGTTGGTTTTTAATTAATTGAACATTTAGATTTGCAAAAACAGGGTTGATTGATGATGGATGATTATCAATATTAGCATTTAGATTGATAAGAATCAACGTCAAAAAGCATATGCTTCTATTTTACTAAAAGACAAATGTACTTCTAGAATCTTTCGCTCATATTTCAATTGTCAAATTTAAAAATTTAATTAATCCCGATTTTTCATTTTAAAACTATCAAATTAGAATGACAATTGAAAACGTTATTTATCGAAAAACACAAGATAACAAGCCTCTTTTTCATGGAGTTCTCAATCTCCGCTTGTTCTTCTCTTCGCTACACCACCGCCACTCGCCTTTCCTCCCCAAAAACGATCCCCGCCAATTCTCATCTCTTTCGATTGCGCAGTCCCTCAAGCCCAATTCCCCGTCCTTCATTTCCTCGCGGAATCAGAATCAATGTATGTTTACTGCTTTAATTAACATCTCAGTCCTTACACTTACTAGTGTTTTTGAGTGTAAAGGTGGAAACTTTATTTTAATCCAACTCGATTTATTCAACCCCATGTCTTGAAAACTAGGTCTGTGTCGCAACTCAATTTTGTAGTGCCTTTTTAGTTAGAACTTAGAATTGTTGTGGGTGTGTGAGAGAGTAGAATTGATGGGGTTGTTTCTTGTTTTAGTAATTTATGGTGTTTGTATTGATGTTGGTGTGGTGCTGCCAGGCTTGCAGTCAAGTTGGTGCTGCTGATTCTGAGCCTGTGTCCAGTAAGATATCTCTGTTCAGAGATGCAGTATGGAGATTTCTGAGACCACATACCATACGCGGAACGGCACTAGGATCCACGTGGGTGTTATCAATTCTTGATGTTTCTTTAATAGAATGTGATATTTTGGAGATATCATATCTTATGTGTTTTCATGTAAGGTAATTTGTTTGTTGTTGGAATAGTGCGTTGGTAACAAGAGCGTTGGTGGAGAATCCTGAGCTTATAAGGTGGTCATTGCTGTACAAGGCACTATCAGGGGTGCTTGCGTTGATATGTGGAAATGGTTCATTGTTGGAATCAATCAGATTTACGACATTGGCATTGACAAGTAAGATTACATATTGATCCTGCAGTTTAAAGTTTCTTGTAGGCAACATTGTGTCACTTAATCTGATTCAAGATCTCAAAGCCGGTAATTTTTAGAAAAAAGTGAAGACATTCATTTAATCATAACAATTTCTAATGTTAACAAGAGAATAGTGCAACGCAAATATTACTGTTCATTGTGCCGTGAAAGGACCGGGCATTCAATTTTAATTTACTGTGGGCTTATGATTGTGAATTAAAAAAATATTTGGTATTTTTTGCAGAGTAAACAAACCCTACCTGCCCATAGCTGCAGGGGATCTTTCGGTGAAATCTGCTTGGCTTTTGGTGTTTGGTTTCGCTGTGGTGGGTTTGACGATAGTTGGAATGAATTTCGGATCATTAATAACTTCTCTCTACAGTCTTGGTCTCTTTCTAGGCACCATTTATTCAGTTCCTCCATTCAGAATGAAGAGATTCCCAGTGGCTGCTTTTCTTAAATAGCTACGGTATATTGTTCAGTTCGTTATTTTTAATGCATTCCACTCTCCATCAAATATAGTGATTATGCTTAAATGTTCAATATCTAGATGTTTTTTCTAAATGTCCAACTTTATTGAGCTCAGTATTATTGATCTGTATAAACATTAATCAATGTATTTCTCAGGCATGTGGTGTTGATCCTTGTTTTCATTCTGCTACATGTGTTTTTGCTAGGTTCGTGGTTTCCTTCTCAACTTTGGGGTATACTATGCTACACGAGCCGCCCTTGGACTCACATTTGAGTGGAGGTGATTCCCTTGATTCTATATTAAGAGTACTGCCGCCACTCTTTATTATCATGTTATATACTTAAGGGTCGTGTGTAAAATCTAAGGCAAACTTCATAAGCTCTTCAGTTTAGCAGTGTCAGTTATGGTTACTGTTAGGACAGTTGAGATGGTTCTCAAATCCTTTATTAACCCACTTCCGAAAGTTCTCCCAAATGCTATTAAATATATAGTACCTATTTTTTATGAAAAGTCTATTAATACTACATCTATCTACAGTGCGCCTGTGGCTTTCATCACAACATTTGTTACAGTGTTTGCTCTGGTCATTGCGATTACAAAAGACTTGCCTGACATAGAAGGGGACCGCAAGTAAGTTGCTTAATATAGTTTTGTATGATAATCGTACAAAACTATATTAAGTATACACAAGTGTCAGATCTCAATGTTTGAGTGTGCCACTGGATCTGTAGGGTGATTGATGATCCATGACGTGTTGTATTTAATCAGGTTCCAAATATCAACCTTAGCAACAAAGCTTGGAGTTCGAAACATTGCGTTCCTTGGTACAGGATTATTGATGATAAATTATGTTGGCGCCATATTGGCTGCTGTTTACACGCCTAAGGTAGACTTATTTCTGACATCCCTTCACTAGCTCTATGTTCCAGAGCTAGCATGGGTAAACAAATATGTTATGATTAACCTATTGCGGTATTCCTCTAAGTCGAAGCCAAGATTGACCTTGTTATTTTACTGACGTGCAGGCATTTAGAATTGGACTGATGATACCTGCACATGCAATTTTGGCCTTAGCTCTGACATACCAGGTTTGTTTTTCGGCGCATGTTGTATCTAACTTAAACATTACAACTTGTTATCCCAACTCTAGCATATCAATATCAACTTATGTACTCTCGGTAAAGATTATGGATCCTTGAAATTCTTTTTATCCTAAGTCGATGTCATCTAGTGCTTTGATGGTATTAGTGTCATCATATGAGCTGTAACTATAGTAGATTATGACGACAGTTGTTGCCATATTACTTACACGTCTGCAGATGATAATAAGTTACCATTCTATCTCGGTTCATATGACAATCAATAAGTAACGTATGTGTTTTTCAGGCATGGATGCTAGAAAAAGCTAATTACAGCAAGGTATGTGAATCAATTGTAACTAACTAGAGTTTTTACACTATTAACAATTTATGTAAGTGCAAGTTGTCAGCACGAAGAGTCTTAATCTTGTTACTAGTGCCGTATAAATATGCGTTGGTGTCAAGTAGGTCTCATTGCCTACAAAAAGAATTTATTGAATAGCCTGACCAGTTTTTATTCGTATTGCAGGAAGCCATTCTAGGATACTACCGTTTTATATGGAATCTGTTTTACGCGGAATACGCAATGTTTCCCTTCCTTTAAGCAAATATTCTGATGTACATAGTTGTATCTGAAACAAATGTTGTATCAGAAAGCCAAGGTTCATATCTTATGTATGTCATGTTGTTAAATAAACGAGGGATATATTCTAATTGTCTTGTTTTTTGTTGGCCCCTAAACAAAAAGGATTAATAGTTTATAAGTATAGAATTAAGACTTAAGAGTTTAAAAATCATTTATTTCAATCGTTCTGTATTTTGCGCATATTTTTTTTATTAAATTATAATTATTAGATTCAACAAAATAAACTCGTGTGGTCGCGTCTCATCCTCTTCTCTAAATTTTTACTTTACAAGTATATTATTCGAAAGGACGATAATTTATTTTATGATGGAATGATATAGTTTTAAGTGTTGTTAGTTTTACTTAAATTGAACAAATGGATTTGATTATTATTTTTAATTTTATAGATTGTATTATTAATAGTGAATATAATAGTTAAACACGCCCCCAAGTATATTATTTTTTTCAGAATTTTCAATTTATTATATATTAAACACTCCCCCAAATTGCCGGATTAAACTTTATTTATTGAGTATAAAAAACATTTGCAAATGTCTCGCAAAACCCTAGAAATCCAATCCGATCAAATCCCACTCGCAATCCCTCCAATTCTTCTTCTACAAATCAATCCACCATTCCGCTTCGTTACACACTTTCCGATGCAACCCTCTGTATATTTTTTCACACCTTTAATTTTCATCTTCTCAATTTAATCGACAACTGGTGTCCACGTCATTTTTAGGGTTCGTTCGGACCCGGTGTGACTCTGACTGAGCTTTTGATCAGTTAGATGACTGATCTGGCAATCGATTGTTCGCTTGATTGGTTGAATTGTTTGAGTTGTGTTGAATGGTGTTGTAGTCAAGAAAGGACCAAGTGGAAAAAGGGATTTTTTTGTGAGTGTTGAGAGAATGCTTAGTGTGCTGAGAGTGCATCTTCCTTCTGATATACCAGTTGTGGGGTGTGAGCTTACACCTTATGTGCTATTGCGAAAGCCTGATAATAACGTGACTACTGATGATGTGCTGGAATCTGCTCCAATTAAAGGACAATTTTTGAGATATAAATGGTGAGTATTTTAGCATTTGGCTTTTCCATTTCCCCAATTCTTACATTTTACTTGAGTATGCATCCTTTATGAGCTTAATAGAAAATGGTGAATTCTCTGTTCAATGTGAAGCTTGTAGTTCAGACAACATCAGATCTTTACCTGTCAGCTGGTATTTACTCTTTTTGGTGATAAAATATTTGTTCTTCATCAGTTGGTTCATCTTTTCATTAATTCTTCAACTTTACATTGTAATGTTTTGGTAAATGAGAGGCCTCACTCTCCTGCATCTGGTAATTTCTCATTTTCAGTCATTATTCACAATTGATAGTTTATGTACATTCTATAAGCTGTCCATGTCTTACCTCTAATAACTTTGGCACGGGACAATTCAAGAATTGCGTATTGGTGAAATGAAGATTTATAGTGTATTTCTTTCATCTGATTGCTGTTGTCATCCGGCGTGCTTTTTTGTTGTTTGCCTAACTCTGTTAATTAACTAATAGGAATCCTATTTTACTGTATGTGTGCTATTGTTTCAGGTATCGTATTCAAAGTGATAAAAAGGTTGTTGTCTGTAGTGTTCATCCATCAGAACAGGCCACACTCCAGTGCATAGGTTGTGTAAAAGCTAAAGTGCCGATACTGAAAAGTTATCACTGCACATCTAAATGCTTTTCGGATGCATGGTCGCATCATCGCACTCTGCATGAGCGTGCAGCCAACGCTTTGAATGAAAATGGAAACGAAGATGATGAGGTGTTTGCGCGTTTTAATTCTACTGGATCTACAACTAGTTTATCGGGGTCAATGTCACTCCCAATCATATCTAATGCTTCAACCACGGTATATCCTGCAGTTGTTGCGCAACGGTGTGGGGGAGAAACTTGGTTTGAAGTTGGTCATTCAAAAACATATACGCCTATGGCAGATGATATTGGCCATGTTCTTAAATTTGAGTGTTGTGTGGTTGAGGTAGGAACGAAATCTCCTGTTGGACCTCCTAGTACTTTCTTAACATCTCGAGTTATTCCCGCTCCATCTCCAGTACCACGGCGCCTAATTTCAGTTACTGCAGCCGATTTAATGGGGCGTTCAGATTCTGAAGGCCGCTTATCTACATCAGGAACATTTAGTGTTCTCTCATATAACGTATTGGCTGATTCGAATGCATCCATTGAATTGTACAGCTACTGCCCTTCCTGGGCTCTTTCTTGGGCTTACCGAAGACAAAATTTGTTAAGGGAAATTGTTGGCTATCGAGCAGACATAGTATGCTTGCAAGAGGTATAACTATATGGGAAATGGTGTGCTTTAAAAATAGAGTCTGCTAATTAAGTTTAATAAAGATAATGTTCGCTTTCAATCCGATTTTTTTTTATTACTCTAGACTGCTATCATTTTAGTTGATTGAGCACTGTATCTTTTTCCAGTGCTCTTTAGGAAGTTATTACTTTACATTGATATACTTCTTTAGTCCGTTGCTTAGTTCCCTTATACCAGGCGTTCCTAATTTATAGTTTCTTTTTCTAATTTTCATTTATGTTTTTGTAGTTGCATGTAGTATTTCAGATGAGCATGCTTGAAAAGAAATACATGGTGTTGGATCATTACAGTTTGCTAGCTTTCTTTTGAGTACTGATCTCATTTCCTTGAATCTTTTAGGTTCAAGCGGATCATTTTGATGAACTTTTCCCCTGAATTGGATAAACATGGTTATTCTGGCATCTTCAAAAAGAAAACCAGCGAGGTTAGCTTTCAGCCATTGTATCCTCTTTTCAGTCATCAATTCAACACGTTTTCAGATTTACCTTCCCCAATGGTTGTAGGTATCCGCCGGTATTGCTGGTACAGTCGATGGGTGTGCAACCTTTTTTCGAAGAGATAGATTTTCCCTCGTGAAGAAATATGAGGTGACAGTCATGCGTCAAGCTATAAAAAGCCAAAATTGAGTTATTTGTGTGTGCATTAATACTTAATTTTGGAATGCAGGTTGAATTTAATAAGGCTGCACAGTCATTAACAGAGGCCGTCGTTCCAGGTGCTCAGAAGAAGCTTGCCCTGAACAGATTGGTGAAGGTTAGTTAGTGATTGTACTGAAACATCTAATTTATTTACCAGCCCATTTACCTCGTACTGATATTAGTTACCCTCTATTAGGATAATGTTGCGTTAATAGTGGTATTGGAGGCTAAATTTGGTATCCAAGTGACTGATAATTTAGGGAAACGGCAGCTGCTTTGTGTGGTACGTTTAAGCAAACATTCCAGTTTTTACCATTCAGCATTAATCGAATAGCATCTAATTGTATTCTCTAGTTAAAGCTATTTTCTTGTTTAGTTTCGGAGCTTCTATACCAGTATCAATAACGCATATACATTATGTACTTTAAAGAAACAAAAAGATAGAATCACTTTATGCTGGTTGAGGAATGCACTCCCATATTTATCAGTTAATGCATTGATGTCAGGCTAATACGCATGTTGATGTTCAGCAAGAGTTTAAAGATGTGAAGATTTGGCAGGTGCTTTTCTTCTTCTTATATTTCTCGAATTATAGGACCATTCAGTCAGAGGAACTTCTTAGATCACATGCTCATGCATACAGGCTTTTATGAACAGGTCCACACTCTTTTGAAGGGGTTGGAGAAAATTGCTCATAGTGCAGATATTCCAATGATAGTATGTGGTGATTTCAATGCAATTCCCGGGAGGTACGTATCTTGCTCATTTGTTATGCTATTCTGTTATGTAAGTTATCCTTGACCAACTTTCCATATCCTGCTTATTTGCAGTGCGCCACATGCTCTTGTTGCCATGGGAAGAGTGGATCAAGCACATCCAGATTTAAGTGTGGACCCTCTAGGAATCTTGCGCCCAACCTCAAAACTTGTCCATCAGCTACCTTTGGTAAATAGGTTTCTACACTTAGTTTTTTTACCGATCTTTGATGCAGTAACATATTTCTTATGCAAAGTAGTCGAAACCAAAAGCGCAATGCATCTTTGGTTCTTGGTTGTTGATTCTGAATATTAACATTATGTATCAGGTCAGCGCTTATTCAGCCTTTGCAAGAGCTGCTGGGATGGGGTTCGAACATCATAAAAAAAGAGTAGACCACATTACTCATGAACCACTCTTCACAAGATGCACTAGAGATTTTACTGGCACCCTTGATTACATTTTCTACACTGGTAACTGACAAATGCTAGGCTTAGATATTGTATCACTATCTCACATTCAACCTAAAAATTGTTATTCCGTGTTTCAGCGAACTCCTTGACGGTTGAGTCGTTGTTAGAACTGTTAGATGAGGACAGCTTGCGGAAAGATACAGCATTGCCTTCTCCTGAGTGGTCATCTGACCATATTGCTCTTCTAGCAGAGTTTCGCTGCACGCCAAGGATGAAACGATGACTACCAGCCCCAGGTAGGGATAAATCTGTAGTTTGGGATTGCTTTTTACCACTTACCATTTGCCTTCACTTCACTATGACTCTGATTGTTCACGTGTGAGCTTATTACTTGTCCTGATAGAAAGTCATTAACGAATCCCCTTAACCATGCTTCTTTACCATGTTTGCCGCTGATACTCATTAAACTATTTCTGTAAGCCTGTAACTTTAATATTCTGTTTAGGTATTTAATCTCTGCTCTCATAGCTACATCTGGGTGCTAGCAATCTAGTTACGAAATCAGACGACTACTGTGATCATTTTGTTTTTGTTTATCAAAGGATTGATTTATTTTTTCTCCTATAGAAATAGAAAACGCATGTCCATACAGATGCGCATGCAGTCCATGTTTTGAATAAAAGGCTTCGTGTCCTTTCTGTTACGTTTGCCTTTGTCAATTGATTATATTATAGCATCCAAGTTAGGACAGTGCTGAAGAGATAGGTTCTTCACTTCCGTAACCAAATCTACACCCTTTTTTTGCTCCCTGGTGCTTTTCATTATATGGATTGCTTCTAATTTTGCAGGCGTGCACTGTGTTGTAAACAATTAGCCAAACCAAGCAGATGATGAGTTTCTTTATCAGCAAGAAGATGTCAAAATAGATAGTGAATGGTTTTGAAGCTGATGATTATATTTACAAATGAAAGCAACAGATACTCTAACAAAAGTTAGTGACTGATGAATGGGTCACACTAACAAGGAGAAGTGATGCTTCATTCTAACTTATCAATCATTCAAGCAAAAAATTAGCAGTTTTTTTTAAATGCTTTTCCCATATTTACTCCACTCATAAACAAAACACCTCATTTTAAGTGAAAGAGTATTAACTTGTACTCTGTTTATTAAATGTTTGTCTATTTTATTTAGACGTTTATCAATGTTCGTTCACTTTCAATTATTCTCCATAATATATTTTAGATAGCAATAAATTATTAAATTTTTTATTTCTTAGATTTATTTTTTTAAAATCATGAAATGTATTATTTCTGACAAACATATATTGGGAGTGAAGGTAGCAGTACTAATTTGGCAACTAAAAAGGAAAGGAGTGACATTGTCTAATGTTGTCTACAAGGAAGCCCAGCCCAAAAAGATCAGCATCTTTAAGGTGATCTGCAGTTCCCAACGGCTATATTTCAAAACCACCAATAACTAGAAAACAATTCGTGTCTGATTTCAGTTAATAAACAAACCCCCACATCAAACCCGCTCCTCATCCTCATTTTACTTCACTACAACAACTTCAATGGATGGTTCTGCTTCTTCATGTACAGCCATTGTAGTGGCAGCTCCAGCTGCTACGACGGTCCAGATCGTTACCAAGATGTCATCAGACCAGCTACTTTGCAAGTTTGCTGATGAATCTCCACCCAACCCCAAAAAGAAGACAGCAAAAAGACTTAAGAAAATAAATAGGAGAGCATCAGGTGATTTGCAATGCTTACTGCCTCCGACAATCGAAGCTAGACGAAGATCCTCCACATCAACTGTCATGATCAGGAAATTAGGGATTGGCCGTGGAAGAGCCTTCAAGACTAAATCCATCATCAGAGAAGTTATGCTAAAGGTCAGATCTCAGCAGCTGTTTGAACTCTTTTTTGTTACAAATCAGTTATCATATTTAATCAATCTTTAATTTGCA
>QZGG01000953.1:0-88693 GCA_006409495.1 Sedum album
ATCTGCATGATAAAATGACACATATATAATCCATATATTATATAAGTTCCTCCTACATATTTAAAATGATCGATCATACCAATTATGGAGTTCTTGACTGAATATAAATTCAGATATTATACAAGTTCTCATATTAGGTTTGAAATCATTTGTCAAGTGTCGACTCTTTTAAATAATCCGTAGATAGATCTCGATGGTTCAAAGACGGACTTGAATGAAGAACTCAAAATCCCAAATGTCTAAGCACTACGATTGATAAAAAGGGAGAAGATTGTTGTTCACAAAGAGCAACCTTAATACCATGGAGAACATGAAGAATATAGAGCTGAAAGCGTACATTCTACTCTCTTTGTTCCATATTATAATGAATGTTTTCTTTTTGGGTGTCCCAAGTATATCTCAGGTTTACATAAATGGGGGAAGTATCATGTGGAACCCCCCTTTCCATGGATCCATGGATCCCCCTTCATCACCGTTGATTGCATTTTTTGTGTGCACCAGATTGTGCCACATGTTTGCATTTTTGAAATGCACACGTGAGTTGCACATGACAAATGCACACGTGAGTTGCACATGCTCATTAATGCGCTGGTACAATCTGGTGCGTCCAAAATGCAAACAGTAAATGCAATCAACGGCTGGAACCCCCCTTTCCATGGATCCATGGACCCCCTTCATCACCGTTGATTGCATTTTTTGTGTGCACCAAATTGTGCCACGTGTTTGCATTTTTGAAATGCACACGTGAGTTGCACATGCTCATTAATGCGCTCGCACAATCTGGTGCGTCCAAAATGCAAACAGTAAATGCAATCAACGGCTACAAAGGGGGATCCATGAAAAGGGGAGTTCTACATGATACTTTCCCAAATAAATGAACATTCTTATCTCAAATTAATTTCCGAATCATCATTTATTATCTTAACTTTTAATTTCTTTCAATCTTTATTATCAATTAAATCATTTTTATAGAATTCATCTCTCACAACTCTTTTTATTTCTTTAATTTTTATATTCTCATATTCATTTCTCTCATATTTCCTTAATTTGTGTATACAATACCAAACATTCACTATATTATGGACAGCGGGAGTAGAATTCTAATGTAAAAAATAAATAATTCAAATAGCTAAAGTCTTTCATATAATCCCTACAGTATAAGCTATAAAGTATCTGCCATGTAATAAACGTACTATCTCTTATGGGATGAGATCAAGAGAGATAGTAAATAAATACAATACATTAGACAAGATCATGACCTTTGATTCTTTTAAATTAATAGTTGTAATTAGTTTGACCTTTAATTAAATTTGAGAATTTATACGCACAATACTCGTGGCGATTATGTATAACGGTTATTAATTTGAACCATTAAATTGATGAAAATCAACAATGTTGATCATATCTCACAAACTCGCATAATATATGTTGTCTCACTATAACTTCATCCTATCTCTTATATTCATCTTAACATGAACAAGTCTCTTCTATAAGTTAAGGAGACTTTTTTGAGATTGCAATCTTTTTACACTTATTTTTTTCCAACAATTTTTTTTTAAGAAGCAACTTGATCTCAAACTTTATAGTGTGCAACCAACGGAGTAGTGTAACACAATTTGTAATGCTAAAGTATATTTTAGTATCGAGTATATTTTAGTATGACATACTTGTATGATGGAAAAGGATTAAGTGACTTCTGCAGTTTCATAGAAATGTAGAAGCGTCATTCTCAACCGCTCATATATTTTACATATTCAACAACCTATAAAAATTAAATATCAGTTTAATCTCATCTATCTGATCAACCAAAATCAACGATTTACAAAATTTATTTATCTCCGTGGATCCTAGCTCATGTATAATTTATGCAAATTTATTTGGTGAAAAAAATGTACGGTCCAATTCATATTCTCAGTTTTATAATATTCATACCATAAATCAGGAACAGGATACTATCAATACCAAGACAACATAGTGAACATTTTCAATCAGTGTGTGCAAGGATTAGAATGTACATCAAACAAGCTTGCTTCACGCTAGGTATCATCATTTGACCCTAAGGCTTCCATCGGACGTGGTAAAACTCCTAAAAGTCCACCCTGCCCTGCCCTTATTAGGGCCGGCCGACCCGACCCTGCCCATTGCCGACCCCTACTTCACGCCAAGCCAACAATGTTATATTCTTCTGTTGTGAAAAGGGTTTCAAGGCTAGCGCTAGCCGAAATTTGGTATGGATCACCTGAGTGAAGTATATATCAGCACAGGTACCTCCAAAAGAAAAAATTATAATATTTACTTCCTTTCTCTTTTTATGATTTTACTATCACATGGTCAAGTATATATTGGCAGCTGCACGTCCAATTGTTATATAGAAGTTATCATCTTTGCTGAGGTCTAGGCTGATATTGCAGAGGCCTTGAAAGGGTCAGGACTCTCAGAAACTTCCACTTGAGTAGGTAATGAATTACGGAAACTCCCTTGCCCACTTTGTTCAGCATTTTCAGGTGTTTCTGCCCAAATCCGAAACAAAATATTCAATGCATCAAGCCACCAATCCCATGATTGCAGCAAATGATTTACAAGGAAATATGCCATACCGAACAATGTTTTTACAGAGGGTCTCTTTGGCTTGGTATTCTTTTTCTTCAGTTCAGCTGCACATTAATTGGATACAGCTCTTTATTAGTCACCAGAGTCCAAGTAGAATATAGCAGCCGATTCATAAAAATTGCTAGTTCATTCATACCCATTCCTGGCACATGATTCTCATGGACTATTTCAAAGTTCTTGTATGTGTACCCCACAAAATTTGCGTCTTTTGAAGGAAGCATCTGCGAGTAAAGGAGTGTATCACAATAAAATACCACTCTATCAAACAATGTGCTTTTGTATCGAACGAGAGCTAAAAGAGAGAATAACCTTTCTCCAAGGACCTGACTTTGATGATAACTCTACTGAAACTCCAGACTATGCACACATAAATTTATAGGTTACACTCAAATGAGAAGAATAGGTAAAAGCTATGAAAATGTGCTACGTACAAGAGACACAGTGAGTATAACTGGCCTGGCTAAACAAATAATTCCACAGCACACTTATTGCTTTACACAGCTGGGTTGCAGACCACATAGACTGACATAATAAATATACAATAAGCTATCGACGGTAATAAACAGTAAGTTACTGACACCTTTAAGCAAATCAAGTACATGGGCACAAAGCACATACACATTGACAAAGATTGTAATAGGAGTGAATTGAATAGCACATTGTAAGTGGTAAATTGAATTCAATACATGGATGTATAATTATTTGTGAGTGCTACACTTGACATTTGGTGCTAGCGAAGTACACATGGAAATTTTCATAACACATGAATATCACATACGTAAAACCAGCCCTAGTAAACAAATGAAGGGCCAATCTTCTGTAATAGGAGTGAACTACACACATCCAATAAAAAGAGATCACAGCTTACTTAGCATTATATCACGAATTGACATTCCTATTAAGAAGCTTATCTCCGTGGAATGTGATTTTCCAACCTTCAACTTGAAATATAAAAACAGACAGTTTTTTGGGAACAACTGCATGTTACAGTAAACAACTGTTAGATCACCTGTGGAGATATTTTTTAAAGAGTGGATAATTCAAATAAGAGGGTGCTACTGCTCTAAATGGTAGTCAGTGTGTACTACTAGACACCACTTCAAGTAAGAAACAATTGTTCTTTCAGTTGATAATGTACCTCGGAATTTGTCATCAGCCGTTATGATGCCAAATGTTTCAGCAGTTTCCCGAATAATAATACCAGTAACTCCAATGAGTACATCCATTTTACACGAAGCAACTGCCATAAAAAACAATGAGTCATTACGGTATTTTTGTGTAAAGGAATTTCACAAGCACCACTGGGTGGAAGAAACAAAATATCTAAGCCCAGAATACGACAAGGTCCATTGATAAAATTGTCCCTACGGTCTGACTAAACGGGAGAGCACAAGCAATCGATAACTCAAATGTATATATCTATCAGCAATCTGACTAAAAGCTGCCAATATAATCTTACATTTCATAGTTACTTCTAAGAGGTGTTTACTAATAATAAAAGTTTGCATTGCAAAACACAGAGATGACAAGATTATTATACCTATTATAATGGCACCATGGAGATCAGCCTCGAGAATGTATTGAGCCAACTGTGCTTTTCTAGATTTTAATGAGAACAAATTAAATATTGTTAAAAAGTTTATTACAACAGAATTGATGGCGCAAGGGGAGAAAGAATTACCCAATTGGTCTAAGAAGTTGCTTCATGTAGTCCTTCCACAACTCATGCATAGGAACAAATGTATTGTACCTAAAGACAGGCACACACAAACAATTATCAAAAGAGAAACTTTAAAGGTTTGTAAACCGTATTTAATATAAGAAGAGAACAAATACCTCCTTCGTTCCTTTGGCAAGTCAAGACAACCACATTTTTTCAACTGCTTCATGGACATAGGCTTTTTTGATCTCTTAGACTGGTTTTGCGTTTTGTTGTTCTTCATTATCAAGTTCAGTCCTAGTCCTTGCACATAATTGTCAAGAAGAATCCAGTTGTCAATTTTCTTGCTTCTAGATCCTTGCATGTATTTCTGAGCAGAATCTCCCTTCAGAAGAAGCTCGTGCATCAAGCTATCGACCATACCCCCTCTTTTTTCACTAAACTGCATTAATTAACCACTGAACTCAACTAAATTTTGGCAAAAAGGGGCAACACTAATTCAAGTACAAGAAAAACAATTACCTTGACATTTGTAGCCAAAAGGTTTTCATCCACGGCATGAGCAAGACCTGCATATTCATTTCCGGCATCTTCCGCATCTATAAAGAAAAAAAACACCTACTCTCAAATTCAATAAGTAAATATGAATGAAAGTGAATAATTAAAGAAAGAAAAAGCAACCTTTTTTATGAAGTTTGTTAGTCGAGGGCTGCTGCTTCACAATCTTTTCTTGAATGGGTTTTTTCGCAGCTGATTTGTTGACAATTTCATCTTCTTCTTTGCGTGACCTTTTGTTAATCCTATTCAGCTGTTGTTGAATCTCAGCTTTAGCTACTGCAAATCTGCGCTCCAGTGCATCCTCCATACGTTTTTTCTGACTATCTACGTCGCCCATTCTGATCGTAAACCAAAATAATTCAAAACCCTAACTCAACCGCCCTGAGCCCTAATTTCAAAAAATCAGCAGAAACCTAACTTAGATAGACATGGGAGAAGGTGGGATGTGGATACTTTTTTGTCAACCGTCATGAGCCTTAAGATAAGTGAACTCTTTAAACACGAAAATATAATATGAACAGATCAAAATACTTGTCTCAGGTTTACTAACCTAATATTTTAAGATATGAAACACCTGAAGAAAGAATTTATGAACTGTTTCGGATAGAAAATCGATAGATGCGAGAAAACCTAATTTGTTGATTTACACAAACCTTATGCAAAATAAATTTGATTTTAAGTAGAAAACCTAATTTGATAAAGAAACAAACAGCATTTAGTGAAACACGTATGAAGAGTAACCTAATTTCACTAATAAAGCAATTCAAATACCTGAATATGACATTCAAAGAGACGGAGATAAAACGTAGTTAATAATTGAGAATCGTCCGTACTGACCGGAGAGCGGGGCAGCGCGCAGCGTCCGGCGGCAGATGAAGAGCGAGGAGAGAAGACGAAGCAACCGGGCTTAGGTAGAACGAGCTCGGAGCCGATCTCGTCTGGATGAAAACGTCCTCAAAGTCTCACTCCGACTCGAATCGGAAGTTAGACGCCGGGCTGCTTCAATCGTCGGCGTCCTTTTGGTATTTAGGTTTGGTCGCGTTGAAGTTAATTTGTTTGTTTTGTTTTGATTTTAATTATTGATATTAATCTTTAATTACTTAATTAATCATTACACTTAATTAAAATAAAAATAAAAACGAAAATTAAAAATTCAGATTCAAGGTTTAACCTTTATAAATAAAAAAACACTAAAATATCTTACTATTAATAAAGTCTAAAGCCTTGAATTATCAGTTACTTTTTTTTTTGATTCAAAGTGGATACATTTCAATACAAATGATAGAGATAAGCGCATAATTGAAGCGTAACTAATGGGACAAAGACACGGAGACTACACAACATCTGGAGAGTCTCGTTAAAGGCAGCTGAAGCTCAGACCGAGACCGGTACCGTCACCATTAACCCACCGCCACCCAAATATGAGTAGCCAAAGTCCAAAACCAACCGGACTCGAGAAGACACCACAGCAGCCAAGACATTAAACCGAGAGGGCAACAAGACCCAGAAATCAGGAAAAATAAAAGACAGGGGACACAAGCACCCAAGCAAGCAGGCCCACCAGCCCAACAACCCAAAAGTGAGGAAACCCTAGCAGGCCACCGATCCATCTCACGCCTCCTCCGATCCAACCCACGCACCTCACGCCGCCTCGCTCTGATCCACCCCGTGTCGATCCACCTCACGCCGAGCCGTCCCACGCCGATCCATAACCCTCCGGCCGATCCATAACCCACCGGGCACACACCACAAGGTCGAGCCACCCCACGCGATCCATCCCACGTCGCCGAGCCCCTAATGCCGCGCCATCCCACCTCGCGTCCGTCAAGCGTCAGCCGCCGAGCTCCTGCCTCGTTGATCCGGCGACTCCAAAACTCCATCCGACCTCCCATCAACATCCCGCCCATCCGACGCACGTCCCCCGTGACCCATCCGACGCTCCGCCCCCGCCTGACCGATGACCGCATCCTTTGCAATGGCATCAGCCGACCAAACAACGGCAAGCGCCCAGAACCACGGCAGATCTCGCCATCAAACAACCACCACACGACAAGCACATAGGCTTGACAGGAAATCTAGCACCCGGCTAGAGGAAAGCTAGCCTCGAAAGCTAGGGAAATTATTGAAAGGGAAAGGGAAATACAATACTAAGGAAAGGTTAAGCTACTACGGGCGGAGAAAGATTGACCGCCTCCCCGAGAGGAGGGGTGTCTTCCCCACCCAAACCGAAGAGGTCCAAGGGAGGCTCAGAAAAGGTTTAGAGAGAAGGCACATTTTGGCTTCCAAAACTACCTCTATTCCTTCACATACTTACAACATCATAATTATATTATTATATTGCATTTGATTTAAATTATTCATAATATATGTCAACTTTATTTACGCACAAATTTGTGTGCACAAAAATACTAGTAATTTATAAAATATAAATTATTATATTAATGTGAATAGTAATAGAAATATCTCCTCGAGACAATAATAGATGCATAAACCGTTCAGATTGCTACTACTTATTGATGAATAGTTATAGGAATTGTTTATCGAGATATTCTTCAACCAGATAGAACTTCGTCAACAGATGCGAATGCTCGAATAGTTTAGAATCGTCCATACTGATCGGACTCCGGGCGTTCAGGCGATAGCAAGTTCTTGACCTTGTTCACATTCGAGGAAGAGCTAATAAAGAGAGCTTCACTGGAGCTTGCATCAACATTTGTTATAATTTATAAAATATAAATTATTATAATAATATGAATAGTAATAGAAATATCTCCTCGAGACAGTGATGGATGCAAAAACCGTTCAGATTGCTACTACTTATTGATGAATAGTTATAGAAATTGTTTATCGAGATATTCTTCAACGAGATAGAACTTTCTCAACGGG
Source organism: Sedum album (assembly GCA_006409495.1). Taxonomy (NCBI): domain Eukaryota; kingdom Viridiplantae; phylum Streptophyta; class Magnoliopsida; order Saxifragales; family Crassulaceae; genus Sedum; species Sedum album. The sequence continues at coordinate 7,715 of QZGG01000953.1, forward strand.
TGCGGATGCTCTAATAGTTAGAATCGTCCGTACTGACTGGACTCCGGGCGTTCAGGCGATAGCAAAATCGCATTTTGATGCTTGGGGCGAGGTGGATCTGGAAGGCGTGGGCCTTTACCGCCTGTCGAGAGTATGGTCGCCTCTCGCCTCGATCGCCAATTGGTTTTAGGATTCCATTCGTAGACTTTTCCTTGACTGACTTTTTTGAAATTTAAAGCGATTAATAGGGTTTGAATTTGGAACCGGAGGAGGCGGCAGCGATGAAAGCTAGGGCTTCCATTGAGAGATGAAAGAAGATATGAAGAGAAATAGTGAAAAGATGGTGTTTCATTAGTAATGCTTCCCAATTCCAATTAATTCACTAATTAAAAAAAATTTGTGACTTACCATTTATTTCTATTTTCATTAATTCTTTAACCTTAATTTGACCTTTAAATTTCATTAATCTCATTATATTTTCACCTTTAAAAAAATATTTATACTTAATTAGTGAATTATCGCTATTATCCAAAAAGGCGTTCGCTTTTCGCCCTCGCTTCACATCTTTCGCTTATGACCCTTTTCTCTTATCACCACTTTTCACTTTTTTCTTCACTGGGTCGGAGAGGAGAGCATTGTGCAGCAACGGGTGGCTAACGAAAAGCGATGAGAGAAGACTAAGCTACCAGGCTTAATGCGCTAGTCCGATCATTAATATTGGGTCGAACCAGATTGACCATTTGTTATTGCATGAAATAATTATCAATATTTGTAGTACTTAATATTAATATTAAGTTTAGAATGACATTAAATATTTTATGTGATAAAATTATTAATTAAATTAATTTGATCATTGAAATAGGCGGTTGAGTTTGTAAAATTTACGGGTGGTTGAATTTACGATCGGAGAATCGAGCAGCGCGTAGCGTTCGGCGGCTGATGAAGAGCGATGAGAGAAGACTAAGCTACTGGACTTGTTGCGCTAATCCCATCATTAATATTGGGTCGAACCGGATTGACCATATGTCATTGCATAAAATAATTATCAGTATTTGTAGTACTTAATATTAGTATTAAATTTAAGAGGATATTAATTATTTGTTGTAAGAAAATATAAATTTCAGTCTTGATTAATTAGACGATTGAGATTAAATTGAATTTTGATTAAAATGGATTGTTGAGCCTGTAAATTTACAGGTGATTGAATTTAACGAATATTTTTTTAAATCTCATATGTTGGATTTATCAATGGTTGAGATGATGTCCTACAATCCCACAAAAACATATATGTCATTCTTGAATCATATTCTTAAGTATTATGTGTTTTTATAATAGAGTAAATTACTGTAAACCACCTTTATATTGGGTGTCTTTTGACAAAACCACCTCTATAAAAAATATTTACTTAATAACACCTTTATACTATAATTTATTGTCAAAACACATCTTTTATTAAAATTACTTAAAACCACCTATATATTAAGGAATAATTGCCGAAAACCACCTTTTATAGGGCGTAATTACCGAAAACCACCCCTTATACATTTTATTGTCGAAAACCACCCGTTGTTGGTTTGTTTTTTTGCTAAATCACACATTCTAACGTTTTCCGTTCAATTAGTGTTAAATCTCCGTTAGATAGATTAATTAGGTTAATTCAAATTCAATTAATTCAATTAATTCAATTAATTAGGTTAATAAAATTCAATTAATTCAATCCCCAAATCTCAACAGAGATAATTGCCGAAAACCACCTCTTATAGGTCGTAATTGCCGAAAACCACCCGTTATACATTTTATTGCCATATCTCTAAATTCTATGACCCTTTTTTATACAATTTTCACACTTTTGTATTACTCCGTCTGTCTATCTAATCGATCAATTCAATTAAAATCAAATTTTAATTTTAAACGTTAAGTTGAATATATATTATATATAGAGTAAGGATCTAGAGGTTTTTAACAGAAAACTTAACACTGTTAACTAAAGGTGTATTCTGACAATAAAGATAGTATACTGGTGGTTTGCAGAAAATAATTTGTATACAGGTGGTTTTGTCAAAATACACCAAACATAAAGGTGGTTTTAAGTAATTTCTCTTCTAAATAATATGTATATAGGTGGTTTTATGAAAATGTGATTAATATATAGGTGGTTTTAAGTAATATGTATATAGGTGGTTTTATGAAAATGTGATTAATATATAGGTGGTTTTAAGTAATTTTAACAAAAGGTGTGTTTTGGCAATAAATTATAGTATAAAGGTGTTATTAAGTAAATATTTTTTATAGAGGTGGTTTTGTCAAAAGACACCCAATATAAAGGTGGTTTACAGTAATTTACTCTTTATAATATTAAGTAACGCAATCTTAACGAGTAAGACTGAAGAATTCATAAGAGGGAGATAAGGATTCCCTTCAAATAATCAACTGGTGGTTCAATCCGGTCAACCTACAATTAGTCGGATTAATTACTGTTTTTGGTCGGATTTGATCGGATTAGTTTGTGAAACTCTTTGAAAGTTGAATCAACCAGATGAACTGATCACCGGGCCGGGTAAGTATGATGACACTACTATTTGGTTCAAAATCTACGATTAGCAAAATTGTAATTAGAAATTGAACGAACAGAAATTGGAAGCAAATCAAATGTGTTTTGTACCTTTTTTGAGGAAATAGGGGTTGAGGAAGCAAACCCAATTTGGGGAAGCAAACCTTGAGAGTGAGTAAAGAGGGACAATACAACATTAAAGAAGATATCGACAACACAAAGTTAAAGAAGGCAGTGACAACACTAAAGAAGAAAGTGAAAGACAATGACAATACAACATTACTTTTCAAATAGATCGTTGCTTAACTTCTCCAACAGCTCTTCGCTTTGGTCATCGAGATATTCCTTTGAACTTTACTTCTTTAACATCTGTAATCTTCTTCCCTTCGGTTCGTTCTTTCATCAATTGGTTTTCCTCATCTTGCCTTATGACTATTTTTTTCAATCATTCAACTCTTGCTCTTTAAATTGTTTGAATTCATTCCACTCTTCATTGACCACTTCCAGGATTGCGTCCTTACCTTTTTTTAATCTTTATTTTGTTGCATTCCTCCTCATTAGACGAGCACATAATCCAACAGAGCTAGAATCACATGCGTCACTCTAGCGGGCTTTATTAGATCCACTTCTTTTAGAACCAATATTTCCTCCTATTGACAATCATAACGCGGTTGATCATGAACATCTAGCTATTCTGACATTAAATTGAAATATCCACTCTAACCTTTTGCATACAGATCATTTGGTTTGATCGATACATCATTCGCTAACCATCACTTTGCAGAATACGAGTAGCGTTAACATAATGTTAAGAACCTGTCCATTTACCCAATATTTTGTTGATATATTTGTAATGATTTCTACATGAATCCATCTCGTGGAGGTTCAAATGGGCAATCCTCGTTACAATAGTCGATAATATTACCCTTATATGATTCTTCATTTTAGTTTTTGTTAACAAAACTGTCGGTTCCATAATTAATCCACCCACTAATGCTCCATTTGGTTGAATGAAAAAGAAAAAATTGACGTAAAATTTAAAGAAGAATATTTGTGTGTGTTTAGTTAAATTATAAAAAATGAAAAAATAACAAAGGAAACAATATAAACTTTTCCTCTCAATTTTCTATGAAAAAATACTTTTCTTAAAAAGATTTCTTAAATTTTCTTTCCACTACTTTTTTGCGCATCCAAATGGAGGGTAAGTAACACCAAATTTTGACTAGTGGTCCATTTAGGGCTTTTCCAACGAGAACGACTTGTATCTCCTACAATTGGAGTTGCTTTATTAGCATTGCTCATACCACCAAGAGCCATTTGTGTAATTTTTTAGGAAATTCAACTTCTTCAACATTTACAACTGATACCTTTCCTATTGGAGTAAATGAATAGTAAGGTGATGCTTGAGATGAGTATGACATCATTGATCGATAATATGAACGATAATTTGAAATGGATGACGGCATGATAAAATTTTGTCCAAACACATAGTTTGGTTTTCTTATTTTGTCGGCTGGATGTTGATTTTGAAACTAAAAACTGTGGGAATTTGGATAGACAAGAAATATTTTTGGGATTCATTTCGTTGAAAAGAAGGGTTTATTGAAGAAGAAAGATGTTTTTGTGTACAAATAAAATGAAGCGAGTAAAAATGAACTTCGTATAAAAAATTAAAAAAAATTAATTAAAAATAATAATTTAATTATTATGAGATATTTTTTAAAATATCAGACCCAATAAACAAGCGCCATGTGTCTTATCACATTACATCCGACTAGGGCTCGCCACGTGTCACATATGATCCCCACCACATCTTCATTCAACGTGTTGAAGTGTTGAATTAATTCAACACCAAATAATCTATTTCATTTTCAACACTTCATTCAATAACCACATTAAACTTGTTCAACTGCTCATTATAACTAGTGTAAGAACGCAACATTTTCAAGTGAGGCAAACAATGAATCTGATGATAAAAAGACATCCAGATTCAAATTCACTATCAACAATCTATTTTGGGAATCATTGATTGAATACAAATCTAGATATAATACCAATTTCATCTCTCACAAAAATCTATAAATTATTTGTTATCCAATTCATATCTCACAACTCTTCAATTTTCTTAAACTCCATATCCAATACCAAAGATTTATATATCATCTTAACATCAATAAGTCTCGTATGTAAGTTGAGGAGAAACCTTTTTGAGATTGCACTCTTTTATACTTATTTTTTCCAGCAATTTTTCTAACGAAGCAACTTGTGATCTCAAATATTGAAGTGTGCAACCCACTGATCATTTGAGACCTCCAACTTTATTTGAGATCCCTTTATTCACTTATATGTCACATATTTTTTCCAAATATGTGGACAAGAATGAGTCACGACACCATTATTCACAAAATAATTAAGTGCACATGTGAACATTCAGTTGTGCACTTAGTTATAGTCAAAGTGCAAATGGTTATACTAAATGTGCAAAATGTCACAGATGAGTCTCAAAGGAACATGACCCCCAATTTATAATGCTCATGTATATTTTAGTATGACATACTTGTATCACGGAAAAGGATTAAGAGACTTGTAGTTTCGAAGTAATGCAGGACATCATATGAATCATTGAATTTCGATCATTCATCGATTAATATTGGTAACCGTCATTTTAAACCAACGTATATTTGGAAATTCAACTATCTATTCAAATTAAATATCAATTTAATCTCATTTATCATAACAATCAAAATCAACGATTTACAAAATTTATATATCTCCTGGATCCTAACTCATGTATCATTTATACAAATTTATTTGGTGAAAAATTATGTATGGTCCAATTCCTATTCTTAATTTTAGAATATTCATATTTCATACCATAGTCAGGAACAGGATAGTATCAATACCAAGACAACATAGTGAACATTTTCAATCAGTGTTTGCAAGGATTAGAATGTACATCAAACAAGCTTGCTTCACGCCAAGCCAACAATGTTATATTATTCCGTTGTTAAAAAGGATTTCAAGGCTAGCCCTAGCCGAGTTGGTATGGAGCAGCTGAACGAGGCTCAGGATCAACTCTATGCCCCAGCACAGGTTCCTCCACCAAAAAGAAAAAAATCATAATATTTACTTCCTTTCTCTTTTTATGATTTTACTATAACATGGTCAAGTATATATTGGCAGCTGCACGTCCAAATTGTAAAATAGAAGTTATCATCTTCGCTGAGGTCTAGGCTGATATTGCGGAGGCCTTGAAGATCGAGGAGAAGGGTCAGGACTCTCAGAAACTTCCACTTGAGTAGGTAATGAATTACGGAAACTCCCTTGCCCACTTTGTTCAGCTTTTCAGGTGTTTCTGCCCAAATCCGAAACAAAATATTCAATGCATCAAGCCATCAATCCCATGATGCAGCAAATGATTTACAAGGAAGTATTCCATACCGAACAATGTTTTTACAGAGGGTCTCTTTGGCTTGGTATTCTTTTTCTTTAATTCAGCTGCAAATTAATTGGATACAGCTCTTTATTAGTCACCAGAGTCCAAGTAGAATATAGCAGCCGATTCATTGTGTCCATATATTAAAAAAATTGCTACTTCATGCATACCCATTCCTGGCACGTGATTCTCATGGACTATTTCAAAGTTCTTGTATGTGTACCCCACAAAATTTGCGTCTTTTGAAGGAAGCATCTGCAAGTAAAGGAGTGTATCAAATACCACTCTATCAAAAAACATGCTTTTGTATCGAACGAGAGCTAAAAGATAGAACCTTTCTCCAAGGACCTGACTTTGATGATGACTCTACTGAAACTCCAGACTATGCACAAAAAATTTGCAGGTTAGGTAATAGCTATGAAACTGTGCTACATAAAAGAGACACAATGAGTACCACTGGAGTGGCTAAACAAAGAATTCCACAGCACACTGATTGCTTTACACAGCTGGGTTGCAGACCACATTGACTGACATGATTAATATGCTATAAGCTATCGACGGTAATAAACAGTACGTTACTGACACCTTTAAGCAAATTAAGTACACAGGCACAAAGCACACACATATCGGAAAAAAATTGAATCATCTTGCAACCAAATGATTCATCATTATTTGCAATATAAAAGACTATACTTCACAATTAACAAAAGAATTTCTAACCCTGCATTTTACAACTTTCATGTGGATTCGTAATTGATTAATAATTATCTTTCTGCAATGTATTTGATAAAGAAAAGGAACATCGGAAGTCAAATCATAACCGGTATTTTTCTGTCATTTCCCATACCTCTTCAAATTTCTCAAAGTTCTGGGTATCCAGTTCATCATTTACTTCCGGTATAAAAGCTGCTTTCATGTGATATAATCTGTCCCATTGGATGTTCTTAAACCAAGGGTGTGCCTGGTGCCAATAAAATAAATAAATTAAACATTAAACATTAAACATTAAACTACGGAACATACACTAACTTAATTTCCAGCTTGTGCCAGTGCCACTTACTTTTATCTCATATGCGCCTCTGGTTCCGATTCTTTGCTCTACATTGCATAATAGTCTACATATTAAATCTTTAGCTTCAGGGGAGAGCTTCACTTCTTCTGGAAATTTCAAATGATTTCGCCAATTTACAATCTGCAAAACAAGGGTGTTGATTTCAACGATTATAGAACAAACCAATCTAACTAATGTGCTGCATAATATCTAATGATGCTTCAATGAAGGGGAAATTATGCACTAAAAGGAGTAGGAGAATCCATCCCGCATGAAAACAGCATTCAAAAATCTGTCTTGCATTAGGGAGACATCGCAAAATGAACAGTCTACATAACACAAACCTAGGCCACATTTTTGTGCTAATTTTCCAAGTGGGCATTTAATCGAAACAAAATATACCATTTTAAACTTTATCAACTGTAAATATTCCGAGTTTACCTTACGGCAAGTAGACATAGGTTCTTCGGAGTAAAATGGAGGAAACCCAACAAGCATTTCATACATGATTGCCCCAAGAGACCACCTGACGTAAAAAAATAGTGAGAAACATGCGGGAGAGTATTGATAACACTCTCAACTGTTTTAATCTGGGTAAGTTGAGACAAACCAGTCACACTCCATTCCATATCCCTTTTTTAATAGAACTTCAGGCGCAATGTAATCTGGAGTGCCCACTGTCGAGTATGCCTATAAAAGAAGAGATTTTACAAAGGGGGTAATACGTCCATAGAGAATTAGCTTATGATGAAGTAATGGTATCCGATTATATGCATGCATCAAGTACATTAAAATTCCCATTTATAACATTTAACACAACATCAAACATTTGATACGCATTTGTATTGTAAGCCTGGAGTTGCAGATAGAAATAACTCCTCAAACCAGATGCACTGCCACAATAACAAATAGACTGATTTGAGACCCCATTCAAAACAAAGCCACTATGGATGTAAGGAACATACCAACATCCTCCTGTTCTTTTGCCAATGTAATAATTGTTCCTGTTGTGTTCGTTTGGGTGCAGCAGGCATACTAGAATAACTACTACCTTCTTGATGAGGTTGCTTTTGTACTCCAACACCATACTCAATATCGTTCAGATTTGGAAAACTACCGCACTCCAGGGATTTACTCAGCCCAAAATCTGATAGCTTCATGTGTCCATAACGGTCAAGCAGCAAATTGTCGGGTTTGATATCCCTACAAAACATACAATGTTGAGAAAATAGTAATTTTTCGTTGAGACTCGAGTATTTCAGTGAAAATTTAACAAGATGCAAAATGAAAATCGTAACACATGACTGCAATTTCAACCAACCATCATTTACCGATGCAATTTGCTACAAACTGCAAACCACGGTAGCATTCACAAAAACAATCCTTGACATCTCAAACAACAAGCCCGCTAATCTAATATCTATTGACATCAAGCACATATAGTTTGATAGCATCAGAGTATAAACAACCAGCAGAGGCTGCTACAATAAACTTGCAATATAATGAAAGCATTTGGCTCCAGTGCCTTGTGCGATTAAACTTTAACTAACAAAATAACAGATATGAATCAGACCTGTGTATGTAATTGTGCTTGTGTATAGATTCAATAGCAAGAACTGTTTGTCCGACATAAAACCTGGCCTCATCCTCTGTTAAGGTGTCTTTTCGCATAAGTAAAGTCATCAAATCACCACCTGGTAGGTATTCCATTATCAAGTATAAGTGTTCATCGTCTTGAAAAGAGCAGTATAGCTTGACAATGCAATCACTGTCCACTTCAGCAAGGAGATTCCTTTCAGCTTTGACATGCTCAACCTTAATATTAATTATCAAAATATTCAGCTATTCAGCTTCAAGAGTCATAGACGTCCAAGCTCAAAGTCAAGGAAAATAGCTACACTTATTTCATTCTAAAAAATCAACACGTTTTTAATTACAAGTTAGTGAGCCTGTTTTCGGCCAACCAAAGGTCTTTCATGTTAATATGCTAATGATTCTTCCTTTTCACTGTCCGTTCTAATTTAGCAAATATCTTCAAAATTATATTGTTTTCTTCATGTAGATTCAAAAGTCCATTTGTCATTCAAGTTTTATTATGTATAATTTCCTAAAGATATTGACCTAGAAAGTTCAGACCCAATAGGCCTACAAACTTTTGCCCAATATTGGGACTGATTATTCACAATACTTTGGTTTAGATAATTAAGTCTCTCTATTGGTTTAAACTTTGGCACATATTTGAAGTTGTGGGACAAGGAATACGCATACCTGGCCTCTACGGAGCATCTCAGATTTTTTGAGCTTCTTCATCGCGTACACGTGGCTACTACTTTTTTCTCTGCAAAGTCGCACCTACACAATGCAGCAAAGAAAACTTACAATCCAATTTGCTGAGTCAGTTGATGCACTGAGGATGTAATGCTCTCCATACTCATAAACCATTGATGAATGAAGGCAAACGATAAAGAAAATAACACAAAGGAGAGGCATTCACCTCTCCAAATGCACCCCTTCCAATTATGGTCAGAAGTTCAAAATCATCAACACCCATTTTACGTCTCTGAAGGCGCATATATTCAGTTTCCTTCCTTTCCAAATACTTTAGAATATTAGTTTGCTCCTCCTCAGTGACATCTGAATCGGCAAGTTTTCTTTCCAACGAATACCGCCTGAATAAAAAGAAATAATCTTTTTAACAAACGAACCTCCCTGGCTCCCACTACTAACTGCGTAAACTGAAAGTAAAACTGAGTGATAATACACATTCAAGTCATATCTCACAAAGAGAAACATAGAAGTCATTCAGTCAATCATCAGAACTTCAAAATCTTAAATGTATATTATGTTATCCAACGGAGCATTACTATCTCACATACAAAGTTACCGAAATTATTCTTGTTTCATTTCAACTATCTACAATCCCTAACAGATAAAGCCCTATTCTATGTTTCTAAGATAAATACGAGCAAACGAATAGTTAAAAACTAGTATGGAAAAGAGCTGATAAATAGTAAAACCTAAGACTTTGGAAGACTTGCCTGTCTTTCCTGTCCTGCAAGGACTTCATTTGAGACTTGTAATGATTCTCAATGTACTGTTTAGCAGCAGCAACCTTCTCTTTAGTATTTGAAGAAGGAGGTTCATGAGAAATGGGTTGATCATCATCAGCATCATCATATGCATCATGAGGGTCCTTTTTAGATCTGGGTCTGTCCTTGTTGAACTTCTTGAACCAATTCCTTGCTGAATCCATTTATGCCCAGTACAAGTCGCTAAGCGATGAATCAATCAAACTGATAATTGAAGAGAAGGGGTGTTGTTATCAATCAGGTGAATGGAGGGAGTGGGTCAAAGTCTGGGTTGAAGACTACGACTTCTTCTCCACCACTTTCATTCCACACGAACCAAGTTGGAAGTTGAAGGCAAGGAAGGGTCAAAGTCATGAACAGAGCTAATCAAGGCTAATGTGATTTTACGAAAATACCCTCTGAATATTGGCTAATATTTGATGCTCCGAATATACGTCATATTATTGTAATATTAATGACAAAATGATGAAACAATATTGTAAATTCAATAATCAAATTATTACTTATGAAACTCTCGTATTAAATCATTATTAATTAATAAAGGATATAATTGTAATTCAAACTAATAATTTTTAATATTTTATAATTCTTAAGTGTTCGAATCTTGGAGGATATTAAACATTTGTAAGACATGCATACCTCATCTTAATCGTTGGTTTTGATTGATATGACTATTAATTAATTTGAATATAAATAAGTTGTTAAATTAGCAAAATACACGAATGGTTGAGAATGACTATTATCAATATTAACCGTTGGATGAGTAGAAATCAATGGTTGAAATGATATTTTTCTGTCTCACGAAAAATTATCTGTTGTCCTAGAACTTAATCATAATCCTTAATTACATAAACATAAGTTCAGAAAAGACATTATGTTTCTGTGAGACGAAAGTAATTATTCATTGATTTTGATAAATCGACAGTTGATATTAAAATTAGTTTTTAATATATAGCGCAGTTCGATTTACAAAACCCTACCAGTTGAATTTAACAGCTTATTATGAAATTAAATCTCGTCTTGTCTCACGGTCTTACATTTATATACAAATCTTTTTGAACTTTACACATAATCCTTAATGAGTTGGGTTCTAGAGAGACATGTACATTTAGTGAGACATAAGGACGTAATCTTGGCCGTTGATTTGATTAATTTGACGGTTGAGATGAAAATTGATTTTTAATTAATTGGGCGGTTGGATTTGCAAAAAAACACGGGCGGTTGGTGATTGATGGTTACCAATATCAACCGTTGGATTAATAAAAATCAACGGCTGAGATCATGTCCTTCCGTCTTACTAAAAGATGCATGTACAATTAGAACCTTTCACATCCTTAATTATCTAAACTTGAGCATATTTTATTTTATTATAAATTAAATTTCGAGTCTTGTCCTTCCAATGATATACTGTTGTATTGAGCGTAGATTCAGTGCGTTTCATGTATGCTAGAGCAATTTTAAGCGTTCAGTAACAAAGAGGGTAGAAATTAGAAGTAAAAAATTGATAGTTTAGTGAAATATTTTGTTTAAATGATTTTGAAGTAATGCAGAAGGTCCGGGAAGTAAAAATTAATCCAAATTTAATTATATGGGAATTAATCCGATTTGGTCCGGTTCAACAAATTGACGGTCCGGTCAGCACCGTAAGACAAATTAGTTAATTATAAAATAATAGAATAATTTTAAAAAGAATTATATCAATATTTTAAAAATTAAATAAAATGTGTGTAAAAAATATTGTTCAGATTTTTAAAATCTATATTTTTAATTTAAAATTAAATAAAAAATTAATTATGAGTTTACAACCCGAACCCCACCGATTAGACCGGTCCGCGGTTCTCATTTTCAAAAATTTATGGTTTAACGATCCGGATCGTAATTATCTGATACGTTTTGGACCGGTTGTGCATCCCTAATGGCGCTCATTTGTTGAGTGCCTGATAGATAGTTTGTTATGGGCATTGTTAGTTCGAATGGTTGTGCACGTTAGCGGAATCGAAGTCTGATTCTATCGTGTAATACCACGTTTGAAGAGAACAACGACACTGTTAGGACGACTTGTGACCTAAGCCGTTTTGGGCCATTCCGAGCCTTTTTCTTATGAAGAATGTGTATTCCCTGTTAATGGACATGTCAATTTCTTTACTTGCAACCGAATCATCACAAAGATTTCAAATATACATAAAACCAAATAAAAAACATGAGAAATTTATTTCATTTTACATACTACTAATCTTTTTATTGAACAGCAAAGATAAAACTCGTTACACGTAAAAGGTATATCAATGGCTACAGCCTACAATGACTCAATTTTGATCGAGACGCAGAGGCTATGACAAGTTTCAAGAAAATAAAATCTTTATCTTCAAAAATCAGATCCCCAAAGTTGACCCAAATACAGATATCTATAGATGCCTAGCAAACTTGAATACCGAAATCTACAATAAAGTTTTCTAACATCCAGATAATACTGATATACCTAGCCTGCATTGCTGCGCGCTCTGGCATTCAATACACGAAAAGGCATTCTATTAATCAATCCTTTTCAGAAATCTCAATAATGAACGAATTTAACCATCACCATCACCTGAGAGATAGTTATCAACCTAGTCACCAGTGAAGTAGATCCAACTTCTCCATTTGCAAAAAAGTTAGGCGTATGACAGCATTGTCACACTCAGCTTTGTGCACATTTAAATGTAGCCAGCGAAACTGCTAACCAACAGAATCATGGATAGATAACCCTCAGTCTCAGATAGCATTTCGGTCTTTAAGCTTTTTTGCCGACTTAAGCTCATTCTCAAGCGTTGAGTATGCAACTACATCTTTGAGACTCTTTGATTCAATTACATAATCAAATACTTCATAGGCTTCTGCAATACGGTCATTCCTGCAGAGAATTCTTATAAAAGTAGCATAAGCAGCTGATTCAATCTCCACATCTTTAGACTTCATCATATCATAAAATTCAGTCGCCTTATCCAACATTCTGGCCTTGCTGAGCCCGTGAAGCAGGGTATTATAAGTGCAAGAATTAGGACTGCAACCTTTCGTCTCCATTTCTCGCAACAGACCCAATGCACCTATCACATTATTCTCCCTGCAAAGCCCGTTCATCAGAGAAGTATAAGTTACAGCATCCGGAAAATGACCCATTTCCGCCATAATATCCAAAAACTTCCGAGCATCCTTAGCTCTCCCTGATTTGGACAGCCCATATATCATAGTATTAAAAGTGACCAGATCAGGCTCAACCCCTGCCTCCTTCATCTTCGAATAAACCCTCAAAACCTCGCAACCTTGATTTATCTGACACCATCCTTTCATAATAGTATTATACACATAACAATCAGGCTTAAACCCGTCTTTAGCCAATTCACTCAAAAGCCGAGTAGCTTCACGCAAATTCTTACTATTACACACACTATCAATCAAAATAGTATACGTAACCAAATTGGGCTTCAACTGAATCAAATCCCTCATTTCATCAATAAAACCGTAAACAGTAGTCATAGGCCTATTCTTGCAAAGATGCCTCACCATAAAATTATAAGTATACTCATCCGGCGGAGAATGCTTCACTGCCAGTTCCTTAACCAACTCTACAGCTTCATCCTCTCTACCAACCTTACAAAGTGATCTAACAGCTATATCAGTAGTGGCCTTGTCTGGTGGGCATCCATCGCGGACCATCAAGTTCAAAACTTGATGCACTGGGGCTAATGTGGGAGTGTCAGAATCTGGTTTGCAGGAGGTTGACAGTAAAATGTGGTAAGTGGAGTGGTCAGGAGAGAATGTAGGGTGGACTTGCTTCATATGGCGGAAGAGGGAAATGGAATCGGAGATTGTGGGGACTGATTGGAGGAGTGAGTTATGGAATTTGAGATCGATTGGAAATGGTGGTGGCTTTGATTTAGAGGAGTTGATTATGGAAGTGAAGAACTCTTTAGCTTTTGAGATGTTGTCGAACGAGAGGGAGACTTGCTGTGAAGGGTTGGTTTGATGGGGTTTTGGAGAGGATTGGATTAGAGATGACGATGAGGTTTTCAGGCGATGAGGTGAAGCTGATGCAATTGATGAACGGACGATTGATGACGTCATCTTCGCCATTGTTGTAGAGGTACGAGAATGTCTGAGAACGGTTTAGGGTTTAAGCAGATGAATGATTTCTCCTTGAAACGGTGTCGTAGAGTTTATTATAAATTTGTGGACTTTAAATGTGGCCCAGTTCATTTCATCCAAATCAATCCCAGACATGGCCCAACATTTTTGATTGACATTACATTTTTTAACTATATTTCATTTAATCCCTACTAAACACTTTAAACCTACTAAACACTTTAAACGTTAAAGTGAAATTTGTTAATTCAGTCGAGTTTGTTATACTGTGATGTTGTATTCGTACATGTTTAGAATGGTTTGCAGACTACTACACTCAACTATGTATATTTTATGTGCGTCGAAGAGCAACTGCTGAGATTTCTTCTTCCCAAAAAAATCATGTTTCATTCTAAAATTAAATGTTCGAATTATTTCAATTTTAAATTTAATCTTTGAAATATTTTTGATATTTTTCAAGATTTGAACTAACTCATTTTCAATTCTAAATAGGTAAATTAGGAACAATTTTATTGAAGAATCATTTAGCCACTAATTAGCCTCGAATTACGACATTTTAAATTCGCGAAGCTCAAATGCTCGGAATCAATTTCAGGTGGCTTTGAAAGGGTAGTCAACTGGTGACAGACAAGAAGCGCTCAGTGAATGTCCTAAATTCAATTCCTTATAAAACATGTCTTGATTTCTCATTTCAAAAAAAACTTTAGGTAAATTAAAAATATATAAAATTTAAGTGGTAAATCAAATTCGTCTTACAATATCATCATGTAGTATAAGTAGCGAACACTACCAATTATCATCATTTTGTAATATCAAAGTGTAATGAGAAGAAGGAGGAGACAAATGGAGAAGCTAAGGACAATGAATACTCATCCCTGTGAAATCTAACCCAACAAGGTGTATAAATATGTGCAAGCATAACTGATGAAAAAGTGGCAACTTTTCACGCAATATTTTCATATCACTCTGAAAGTCAACAAAGGGGTCTGCAAAATGAAATTGACATTAACCTTTATAAACTTCTACAAAAACTAACAAACAAAACTAAGTGCATAAAATGCATTCACATTATGTCAAAATGAATTTGTAAACCTGCCATTTCCAACTCAAGTTGCCTAAAACCATTCCCAAGTTGAACCAAATACAAACGTAAAGAAACTTCAATTAACTTCACAGTAGCAATAATTAAAAGTTTTCAAATCATCTCAAATTCTTCTTCCTGACATGTCAAGTTGTATAACTTAGAAAATAGGTTCCTACAGATAAAAATTTACTTCAGTTATCAAAACCATCATCTTCACTAAGGTCATCATCACTTCTTTCGACTTCTTCCTCATCGTCATCAACTTCTTCGTTTTCTTCACTATCAACTTCTTCGTTTTCATTGCTATCAACATCAACAAAAGTAGATGTTTCTTCTTCATTAACACTGATAGTGTGTGTAATTTCTTCCGCAACAAATTCCATGTTTGTATTGGAGACTACTGTAGTACTGACGAGCACGTCGTTGAGTGCTGCAAATTTGTCCCGACTCTCCTCACTAGTATAGTATCGGCAAGCTGGGGTCGAATCCACAGGGAACGGTGGAAGTCTCTTCTCAATCTACGAACTAAGAATTGGGGTTGTGAGTAAAAAGTACGAAGAAATGAGAGAAACTGATGCGCAAGTACCACTGGCGCACAAACAGACAGCAAGTGAAAAGATGTAAATAACTATGCAAGAGATGAGCTCGGTTCAGATTTGTCACTATGAATTTCTATGTTTATCCTCGGTCACTAATGATACATGACATATTGTTCACGTAGGTTAAGGTCCTGTCACAGCTTAATAACCTACACATACATTCCGGTCAAGGTCCGTATGATATTACTATTCAATCTAGTCTAGTCAATAACGAATCCGGTCAAGGTAGTTAATGCCTATTCTAGTGTTACTCCTATCATTCACAGTCACGTACTTCTGATAGTTTAACTATAGATAATAGGTTCTACAACTAAGTCTGCGGTGCAAGGCTTCGCTTAATTGTCTAACCTAATTATCATGCAATTGAGTGCGGAATAATAATACTAAACTTAGCATGCAAGTTAAGAACAAAACCTCAAAACATATCATTCATAGATCAAAACCCAAACCGAGTTCAGTGAGTTTAGCTACTCATGCTGATTGAATACATCTCAAGTATAATTAAATAACAACTAAATAACAAGACAAATCTGTAGTGGTGCGTCGGCAGTCTCGCGTGACAGCTTGCGCGCACGGCCGGATCGGAATTCTGCTCTGAGCCGTCTGGTCCCTTCTGCGTGCATCTCTGTGATCTCCATAAATCTTTGTATTTATAGTCTTGCCTTCTAGAATTTCCACGAATATTTAGGCAAGGATATCTGTAGGAAATCATCTATATCTCTAAAAGTCAGCTTAGGAAATATTAAATCTCCAAAAACTGAACTTAGAAAATATTCTTCGCGCGTGATGACATCATCGTTCCGAATATCTCGCTATGTGCTGACGTCACCGTTCTGCTGTCTACTGCGCGACCTTCACTCGCGCGCCATGTTGCTCGCGCGCCAGTGGCCATTTGTCGGTTATCGTTGCCTTGTTATCTTTTTGCCCGAAATTCAGCCTCCTTGTTACGTTTTCATTCTAACTCTTCTTTTAAGCCTGAAATACAAAACTACACCAAAAGCGTAATCTTATACCATAATATGTTAGAATAAAAGCAGTGTAAAGGACTTAAAGTAGCGTACAACTGTACTCTATCAATTACCACATTCGAAATATCCTCTTGAAATGCAGTTACAACTGCAACCGATTCGTCCAAAGGAAGATTCTTTGTAGTCACCACCGTGTGCCATGTGCTTCGCGGATTAACTACATTGGGAGCATAGTAAACTTGAGTAGCTTGACTAGCTAATATAAAAACATCGTTTGTATTAAGACTTGATTTTACATCAATGGTGACAACCCCATTCTTATCCATCTTCATGTGATTACGAGAAGTATCAAACCAATAACATTTGAACAAAATGACTTGGTATCCTCCCTGATAATTTAGACACATTCACTTCTTGCAAGCGCCCGTAGTAATTGTCTAAGATATTGTCATAACAAATTCCTTTTACCATGACTCCTGAACTACTTGAGGTAAGTGTATCCCGATCAGCACACTTGAACTTATAACCATTACACACACAAGCCTTAAAAGGTGTAAAAAGCTTTAATGGACCTTTTAATAGCTCATCAAACTTTGTAAGTGAAGTTGGGTCTCCTTCCACCTGAATAAAAATGACATAAACATACTAAAATAAATCATAAAAATGAAAAGTCCATTGAGAAAATATTGACCTTTTTCCTCAACCAGCTTCTAAATTTGGTTTTTGTAAGCAACTCAATTTTTTCGTTAGTAGTATTCGAATTAGATGAATATATCTCAGATTCAAATTTCCTGCACATAAAAGAAGGTCAGGTTGACATAAACATAAGAAGTTAAAAATAGCTTTAAAACAAAAAGTGAAAAGCTTACTCTATAAACGGTGAGACTTCTGGCATATTTTGAAGCACATAATTGTCAATGATTTGAAGCTCAACATCATTTAAATATCTATACTTCTCACGACAATAGAGTTTTTATTGGATATGAATATGCCTCTAATATATGTGAACCACCTGATGAACTCATTACCTCATTGCGGCGTAACTGGTTATGCTTTGTGTACACATCAGATTCAAAATACAATGAACAAAAGTTAACAAGCTCCTCCTCAGTGTATTTTTCAGCTATTGAACCCTCCACACGAGCTTTATTTTTAACCTTCATTTTCATCCTACGCATTAATCGTTCGAAAGGATACATCCAACAAAAATGAATTGGTCCTCCAAGTTTACATTCCCACGGTAAGTGCAATGCTAAATGCTCCATCGAGTCAAAAAAACTAGGTGGAAAAATAGTTTCAAGTTTACACAATATTCGTACAATATCTACTTCCAACTTTTCCAATCCTCATATATCAATTCTGAAGAGGATAGATTTAGGAATTTTTTTGATAAGGCAGTAAGGTTATCCACCACATCTCGAGGTCTAGCTCCCGAAACGCAGTATTAGACAATCGTGTGATTTCGTGCCTTGAAATTTACCTTGATCCGCTTTGCTACACCGTGCAATATTAGAAACGTACCCATCTGAAATATTTAAGTTGATCACCCATTCACAAAGTCGAAGAACTTCATCCTTTGTCAATGTATATCTTGCTTTTGATTTTTTCCATCAGGTAACAACCATAACTCCTTACGTATATTCAAATGTTGCAAATCTAATCTTGCTTTGCGCCCATCTTTTGTTTTATTGGGATCATCTAACACTGTATAAAATATTTGTCAAATATTTTTTTCATGTGCATAACGTCGATACAATGGTGTATTCAAAGGATTGTCCAATACGGAAGTTCAAAAAATATAGGATAGTGTGTCCAGTTATGCTTTTTACCGTACCCTACAGCTCTTTCCCTACCGTTTACTTTACCCGAAGGTGGAAACTGGTATTTATCAAGTTCGTCCTTTATTTGTGCACCCAAATGCCGAGCTTTAACTACTCTTTTTCTATGCGGTCAAATTTTGAGCTTCTTCTAATAGGATCATTAGCTTCTGAAAAGAAGCGAGAACTTCCAAAAAAACTGCACTTCCCACCATGCTTTAATTGGAATCCTTGAACATCTCCCATACAAACAGGGCATGCTAATCTCCCATAAGCTGGAAAATCATTAGTTGTCCAAACTAAAATTCACTTTAAAGTGAAATTTTCTTTCATCGATCTATCAAATGTTTGCATGCCGACATCCCATAAAATTTTTAGCTCATCAATCAAAGGCCTCATGTAAATATTGATATCTTTTGTCGGACTTTTTCTCCAGGTATAAGCAGTGTCGTAAACATATACGGATCTTTCATACACATAGAAGGAGGAAGATTATACACAACGATTATAACTGGCCACACTGAGTATTGTTTTGAGTAACCATTAGTAAAAGGACAAAATCCATCAGTAGCTAAACCAAGTCTGACATTACGAATCTCTTCTGCAAATGATGGGTACATGCGATCAATATTTTTCCACTCTTCGCCATCAGCCGGATGAGTCAATTTTCCTTGCTCCGTATTTCTTGCCTTATACCACCTCATATATTCTGCGGTGTGAGATGACATGAACAATCTCTGCAATCTTGGAATAAGAGGAAAGTGTCGTAGAATCTTTCTCGGAATATTTTTTTCACCCTTTTTAACTTTGTCTTTAAATCGACTTGAACCACATATATTACACTGTAACTTATCACTGTCAGCTCCAAAAAATAACATACAATCATTTTCGCAGGCATCAATCTTCTTGTATCCCAAGTTTAATTCTTTCACCATTTTTTCACTTCATAATAGGATTTCGGCAATGTGTGACCCTCGGGTAGAACATCTCCAATAAGTTCAAGTAACTCGTCAAAGCCCCTCTCACTGCAGCCATACATATTTTTAAAATGAAGAAGTTTGGTAACAAAACTCAGTCTAGTAAATTTTGCGTTGTTAGGATATATTGGCATTGTAGCATCTTTTAGCACTTTGTAAAATTGAGAGGCATCCCCTTGCGGCCTTTCCTCTGTCCAATCTGATTGAGAATCTCTAAAGTTACCCGTGTTGGAGATTGTAGAAGCATCCATCACCATTTCAAAGGCATCGTAAGTATCCTCATTGCCGAACAAATTTTCATTATTTTCCGATTCATTCACACTTGTTTCCACTCGTCTAGGTTCTTCACCATGCAGACACCACTGTTGGTAGTCATCTATGAATCCATGACGATATAAATCATATTTTACATCATCTAGTCTCTTCCAATCCATGTTTCTACACTTTCGGCAAGGGCACCTAGTCATACCATTTGAATCCATTGATTTTCCGTTTGCTACGAATTTCAAAAATTCAGCCACTCCCAACTTGAATTCTTCGGTTATACCCGTGCGACTACCAACAAGCCTTTTATACATCCAAAGTCGATTATCCAACATCTGAAAAAATCACATCGTAAGATTCATAAAATAAAATCTAGGTCAAAATACATCATTAACATATCAATTCGTTGACATCTCAGAAAGATGCTCTAAAATTATTTAGGATGTAATATAATCGCTAATCAAACCTCATGAATATGAAAACGGAATCATTTCAACCGGTGAAAATTGCTCGATTTCAAATCAAGTGTTTTTTATGACTACTTGATTCAACATCAACTCCCTAATTAACGATCAAATATGAAAAACCAAATAAAGCATCGCAATTAATTCCCTTTTAGGAATTTTATATAAATATTATTTTAATTGAACAAACTTTAAAATTTAGGAATCTGTTTTAAATAACTAGTATTAAAAATTTAAAATAAAATCAGACTTCAATATAATTTAAAATTTATGCCAGATTCTGTTGCATTGTAAAATATAATCTATTAGATAAAAAATTGATTTTAAGAAATCATCACAAATAACCCAATTTTTTTGCTAAAATATAGTTTATTAAGATAATTATATTAACCGGTGATATATTTAATTAATAATTTTTCATAACTATTGATTTTATTTACAACACATTTATTTCTTACCAATATTATTATTGGTATTATATATTGAGCATCAAAAAATTGTTGATATGATTAATTGAGAATATCATATTTTAATTAAATTGGTGAAAGTAATTTTAAATTTAAAACGGAATTATTATCTACAAATATTTTGTTGATAATGCCATGATTATGTACAATTTAATGAATGTTGATTTTATATTGTAGATATTAGCATATATAAAACCAACATTTATAATTGTGACGAAAGTTCGCCACATATAATATTAAAAATATCAAATATATTTCTTACCAATATGTTACTGGAATTAAAGATGATATCAATGAATTAATAACCATTGATTTTTGTTTGTTGAAAATATTGCAATAAAAACAATGAATGACAATTACTATAAAATTTTGTTGCAAAATAATATAAAATTTACAACAGATGTATTTCATACCAAAATATTGTTAGTAGTGTAATTATTATCAACAAAGAGGTGTCCGTTGCAACTAATATGTTGATTATGAAGCTTTTTCTTGTAGTGATCTATTCACATTGACAAATGGTAAGACATCTATCTAGGGAAAGTATCATGTGGAACCCCCTTTCCATGGATCCATGGATCCCCCTTCATCACCGTTGATTGCATTTTTTGTGTGCACCAGATTGTGCCACGTGTTTGCATTTTTGAAATGCACATGTGAAATGCACATGACAAATGCACACGTGAGTTGCACATGCTCATTAATGCGTTGGCACAATCTGGTGCGTCCAAAATGCAAACAGTAAATGCAATCAACGGATGCAAAGAGGGATCCATGGATCCATGAAAAGATGGGGGTTCCGCATGATACTTTCCCCATCTATCTATAGGTGTAGTAAGTGAATTATGCAAGGACTAAATTAGACACCTTAGATTAATGTAGGAAAAGCGAAAAATCATCCAAGATAAATAATATTTATAACAAGATAAACTCCTTTTAATTCAGAAAAATAAATACAACACGATTTCATTGTTTACATTTATGACGACCTATAATATATCTAATTATATTGTCTAAATGTTTCACATAATAAAACCAATTCAAATTTAATGGTATCTGCCAATCATTAAACTATTTTTGAAAATTGATCTAAAGCCATCAAACTTATAATTTGCAGGGTTACGCAAATTTTGATAGTTTTATGAGCATAATTTTAATTAGTTAGGCTATTACAGTTTATTAATACTAGTATTTTGCTGCACATATCTTTTCAGTGCATATATTGTGATATAATAAAGTCAAAATATTTTAATTGTTAAAAATATATCAAAATCAGATAAAATATGGTATAACAATCATAGAATAATATAAGTATATTTTAGGAATCCGAAATGTGGCTTCAAAAGTGTAATAGACAATAAGAGGCTTTGCGCTTTATTAATAGTATAGTATTGGTGCATTGAATTAATAAGTAAGGAAAAAACCGAGTTTTTAATTAGAAAATTTATCACAACCTAAAAGTTGAATGTATTTTATTAGCATCGGATGATAAAATTAGGCGTTTCAATGGATCTCTCAAATTGTTTATCTATTATACAAAATTAGTAGAATGAATTGATGTATCGTTTCTAAATAATTAAAAAAAGATTGATTAAGTATATGAAACTAAACCCTCCCCTAAATCCATATTTGAATAAATAAGATTCCAATTCTTAAATTTCATTTCCTTACTCCCTTTGTAAATATAAATAACATATTATTTCCTTTCCTGAAAAATCTATTATCTATTTTCTACTCATATTATAATTTACTAATCTATTTTCAGTGTCTCAGATTATGTCCCTTAATTAGCCGACACAAATTGGATACTGAACCCAAAACCATACTATTTATACTCCACTCTTCAGCCTCCACAATTTCATCTTCATTTCTCGAGTTTTCTTTACACACAAAAATGGCTTCATCTTTACTTACCCTCTCCATTATTCTCGTGCTTAATGTCATTCTCCATCCAGGTTTGTCTCATTTTTATTGCAACTTTCATTTGACTCATTTGCAATACAAGTACATGCTAACGAAGCAACATTTTCGAGTATTTCTATGCATGAGTCACAATCATCAGGGTTCATTGAAGCTCACTAGTAGCTTGTTACTGAATATTGTTGACGTTGTCTGCATGTATTCACAATGTATTACTTAGATTTATCAAATGTTAAATAGACAAACATGTTATTTATAATAGACATGCACTATCAGTTTTTCGTTCATAGTGTACTAACAACAAGTGTTTTTTGGACATTTCAGTTGTTCAAGGAATTGGCGTCAACTATGGAATACTTGGAGACAACCTCCCAAGTCCAGCACAGACCTTAAATCTTCTAAAATCAAGAAACATTAACAAAATTCGCATCTTCGAGCCAACACCAAGTATCCTCGATGCTCTACGTAACACTAACATTGCAGTCTACATTGGTGTTAACAACCAAGATTTAAAACCCCTAGCCACCGATCCGACCTATTCTACAATATGGGTCAAAAACAACATCTTACCCTACGCTGGCTCGATTGTGATCTCTGGTATAGTGGCCGGAAATGAATTTATTCCTGGTACCCTAGGCCAATATGCACTTGGAGCCATGATTGGATTATACAATGCATTACAAGCAGTCAATATTAATGTTCCGGTAACCACAGCCGTGCAATATGGTGTAATGAGTGTGTCCAATCCACCATCAGCAGGAGAATTCGGGCCAAACTCGATCGCTGACATGAAGGCAATTTGCGGATTTTTGCAAAACCATGGGTATCCGATCTTGGCTAATTTATATCCATATTATTCTTACCTTGGTGACTCACATATAAACTCGGATTTCGTATTCTTCAAATCTACTGAGCCAGTTGTGATTGATGGAGATCTTAAGTACTACAACATACTTGATGCTATGATCGATGCGATGTATTCTGCTTTAGAAAAGGCTGGTGCACCGTCTATAGAGATCGTCTTATCTGAGACGGGTTGGCCCTCTTCAGGTAACGAGATTGCGACGATAGAGAATGCTCAACTTTATAATCAGAATATGATCAATCATGTCGAATCAGGAGTAGGCACGCCTAAAAGGCCTAATAAGAAGATTGAGAGTTATATTTTCGCGATTTATAACGAGAACTCGAAACCTCTTGGAACTGAACGATTCTTTGGATTGTATAATCCGGATCAGACTGAGGTGTATCATGTTGATTTTCCGTAAGAAGGGTGATGGAATCTGGTCGTGTGTAGCTCACTATGTTTCAGTTATTTGATTATTGCTTGCGTAAGCTCTATCTCTAATGTTATAATTAGTAAATTGAATAAATATTGATTCTTTGTTATTCTCGTAGAAAATAATTAATTTCAAAAATCTAGTGATAGTAAAACTAATATTTATAAGAGTCTCCGTTATTTTAAATCGAAGGTTGAGATCATGTCGAATCCAGGGTCTTTTAATTAATCGGGCGGTTGGATTTGTAAAAAAATATGGACGATTGGTGATTGACGGTTACCAATATCAACCGTCGGATTTATAAAAATCAATGGTTAAGATCATGTCCTTCCGTCTCACCAAAATATGCATGTCCTTCTAGAACCTTTCATTAGAAGATGATCGTATTTGATATTTTATTTGTTGAATTAGTATTAATCAAATTTTGGAATCTTACAAAAGTATGAAAGTCTTTTTTACCAATTTGATTGAGCAGGAATGCATCAGGTCATGATAACAAAGTAAAATACAAATAATGGGGACATCATTTTCTAATATTAAATAATGTAATTATCATTTTCTCTCCGAAAAAATTGTGCAATGGATGGAAGCAATCAAGAGCCCAATGCTAAACATTGCCAAACATATATTAAGACACTTTGTTGTAATTTGGGAAGATAGAAAAGATTTAATGGGGACATGCAAATTTTCGTAGGAATGTAGGATATCATCTCAATCATTAATTTCTATTCATCTAATGGTTGATATTGATAACTGTCAATCCCCAACCTCTCCATGTTTTTTGCTAATTCATTTTTAAATTAATTAATAACTATTTTTAATCTCAGCCGTTTGATTAAACAAAGGGTTCCAAAAAACAACCCGTATAATAGGCATAATTATAGAAAACCACCCCTATAATACGTATTTACAGAACACCACCTCTATAAAGTGCGCCGTTAGCAATTCACCACCTCGTTAATGTGCCGTTACAAGAACTGTTAAGGGCTTGACTTCACACACATGTGGTTTCATAAAACCACCTATATAATATCCACATTTATAGAAAACCACCTATATAATACTCATAGTAGAAAGCCATTTATATAAAAAATATAACAAACTTATTATATTTGATTTAAATTTGTTGCATTTACATTGTATTTAAGCAAAATTTCATGAATCACATTATGAAATCATATAATGCAAAAAATAATACACATTCAAAGTAATAATACATTATGGTTCATGAAACATATTATACTTTTCTTGAAACCATATATACAATATGTGTATTTTTTATTTATTAAATAAAACATTAAGTTTCATGAAACATAGGACACCAATTCATGAAACAATACGATATGAATATTTTTTATTATTTAATCTTAAATTTGTAAAGCATAATTTCAAAAATTAAATATATTTAAAAATTAAGGGACGATTAAATATTATTGTTAAATTAATATTTTTGTTAATTCAAATATTTTCTTTAATAAAATATTTTGTTTCATGAACCGTGATATATTATTACTATGAAACATATCATTTATTAAATAAAAATAAAGTTCATGAAACATAGTACACCATTTTATGCAATAATACGATATGAATATGTTTTCATCATTTAATTTAAAATATATTAATCATTATTTAGAAATTATATATTATTAGAAAAAATAAGGAATAAATTAAATGTTTATACAATATTTTATTATATTATAATTAGTATTAAATATTTTATTATATTGTAACTAAAACATGTATCCGGTGTATTTTTATTTAATAAATATAAAAATAATTAACTAATCTTTTTGAATATTTAAAATCACTAATTAATATGAATTGTTTTGTTAATAAAATAAAATAAATGTATAATTAAATAACTTTATCATTTATATAAAATATTTTACAATATCTTCCTATTAAGAATCCCGGAGCTGTGTTTAACAGTTATCGGGATTTTAGGCACTAGACCGAGAATTTAGGGACTGAAACGGTTCAGACTTATCTTATCAATTGAAACAGTTCAAACTTATCATATATGGTTAACTGTTTCTTCCCATCTCATTTTTGTCATATTCTTCATCACCTCTCTACAAATCAACACAAAACCAGATGCATCCCATAGTTTTCCGCATCCAAATCTGAAAGACTGAAACCCATTCACTCATCTGCCAAAACCCATTTTTATTTTGCAGTGATTTCGATTTCTAGGTTTTTTGGCAGCTGTTGCGGATTATTTAAATTTATGGGTTTATTTAGCTTTTTACGAAATTAATTTGATGGTGTTTTTGTGTGCAGAGATTCCAAGACGTACGCTTTCTGCTGGGTATTCACAAGATTCCGGCTCCGAGATTTTTCGCCGTTACTCCCTTTTTGAATCATCCCCAGTTTGTATGTATATATTTAATTATATATTGTAATTTTGTTGTGAGCTTTAATTGATTTATTAAATAAGGAATCTTGGATTGATGAATTTGTGTTGAGAAACTGAGATTTGAATGTGTGTTTGGTTTTGTAGGAGGGTTGGGGTTTAGGAGATTGAAAAGAGTGTGTTTGGTTTGGTGTATTTAAGAAAAGATGAACAACTCGTTTTCTGAAAGGAGTTTATATAGAGAGTGATGACGAGGATGAGGAGAAGTTCATCAAACAAGAGGATGATTGAATTCTTCATTACTCTTTGCAGGTTGAAAATAGAAGAAAAAAGCATTGTGAAAACTACGAACTTCCAATCTATTTTATGTTATGCGGAATTCATTCATTTGATGTTGTGTATACAAAATTCATCTTTCAGTCACAAATTGAGATGTAATAGTTTTATTCATTAAGTTTCTTCGACTCATTTCAAATTAGATGAATATGAATCAAAATGCACAGGCTTTATTCGCGCGTGTACACCGACATTTGACGGTAACGGCACGTGGTGGTGAATTGCTAACGGCGCACTTTATAAAGGTGGTTTTTTGTAAATACGTATTATAGGGATGGTTTCGTAATTATGCCTATTATACGGGTGATTTTCTGGAATTAACCCTTAAACAAATCTCTCACAAAAAATAATTGTGCTTCTAAAACTTAACACTTGATAGATTCGTACAAATATCATTTGAAATTAAATAATTATAACAAATTTAACAATTGAACTTGATGATGATTTTTACATAATATAGTTGTCGAATTTGCAAAAATCATGGATAAGAAGTTTGCACTTTTTAAAATATAATATCATTTATTTAAATATTAGTGACTAAAAATCGATATCAAGTATCACGATAAGATGAATATATTTACTTAGGGTGAAAATCTGGTATAAAGTCTCTTATGTGTATAAAATATACACTAATATGAACCGTTAAATAAATTAGATCAACAGACCAGATTTATAACCAAATCAAATAAAAAAGCTACCAAATATGGAATTAAAATAATTCGAAATTAAATGCGAGGTAATTTAGGAAGAACAAAATAAGGTTGTTTCACAAACCATAATTCAATCAAAAAATTAGGGTATTTTGAAATTGTGAAACAACCTCTGAAAATCAAACGAAGAAACGAATTCAGCCATGTCTGCGTCGATTGTTATCATCCGTCACGCTCATGTCTCCGCTTGGCTTGTAAGTTATCTTAGGGTTTCGTATGTCTATTATACTAGGGTTTCATTTAAACTGTTGCGATTTAGTTAGGGATTCGTTTTGTGCGACATTTGATGTCTGACGTTGCGAATCGACTTTCAGTTATAAAACATCAGCAGTGATCCGGCTGATATTGTTTGTTAAACATGAATATACTGTAAGGTTCAAAAAAATATAAAATGGTTCATGAACCATGCTTAACAATTTGTTGAACCAAACAATTTGAATTATATGGTTCTAGAACCTTACAGTACAATATTTTGGACCATGTCCATTAAGAATCGTAATTGCAATTAAAACAGTATAACCGACCAAAAACACTATTGCGACTTTGTACAACGAATCTAAACCAGAATGTTGATTTGCATCCGTAATTGTTAGGAAGAACGTAATAGATAAAATTTGTTGGAGGATTTTTAGGATATGATATGAAAATATAATCTTCAAATATAATTATTTTTGTAACATTACGGATTTGCCCTTTATTGTTATTTTGGTAAGTATTTAGATGCGTATTTGAACCGTTGGATTGAAATCAATCTACGGTTGGGATAGTTTTATATTTTATACCAAAACTAGCACTTTATATATGATCCCTTCCCATTTACTTATCATAGTCGGACCTTAAAATTGAAAATTAAGATAGTCGGTCCTTAAAATGAAAATTGAGATAGTTTAAACCATTAATTGAAAATTGGGATAATCCAATCATTTGAATGAAATGAGATGATAGTCCATACTTGTTTTGTAACCAACCCTTAATGAAAAAGTACAAATTGGAGCATGGACTATCAATGATTTATTTTTTACGATCAAAACATCAATTTTCTTCCTAGGAATTAACTATTGACTCAATTGGTATTTCAATTATTTTTTCAATGTAATATCGATTTGGGTTAAACTAACTTTCAATTGTGCTAGTGTTTATATTCATTTAACAGTCTGAAAATTATGCTAGAAAACTTTTTTTAAGGGTTAATTTTCGCACACCATCTATAAAATCCGACTTTTCACGTATCATCCATAAAACTTTCACAAACCACTCCATTATTTATTGGGTTTTTGGCGAAAACCACCCGCTCAATAGGGAGATTTTAACAAAACCACCCCTTCAACTTTTTTATAAATAACCACCCTTCATTTCATATTTTATTTACTGTAGCCACCCATCAACATTCCGTCACGATTCCGTCACTTATTTCCGTTAAATTTGACATTGACTACGTTGACCATAAATTAACCCCTAATTATAGTGTTAAACACTCTTATTTCAAAGTTATCTCTAGTTATTCGTGATTCCCTGTCACGATTTGTCGAATCATTTACGGTTGTGCCCGTAGTCTAATTTATGGTTTGTTATCAAATATAATGGTTTAACAAAGTGGTTTAATAATAACCCCTGATGATCAAAAACGGTTGTCACTTTACTGATCCAATCGATACTCACAAAAATTACACTCAAACAAGTGTTAGTGTCAAAAACATAGTATTGGCTCTCAAACAAAGCGTGGGTGAAAATCGAACATACACGGTTTGTTATGAACTGCATTGTTAAATAGTAAAAAATTGGAAGATGAAATATTGGTTGAATAATGCGACGGGCTGGAGATGACAATTTGGTGATTGAGATGGGGCTTGTTAGGTTCGGTAGGCTTAAAATCGATCATTTGGGGTTAGAAGTGGTGGTGTTTGTACCTAACATGAATGTGAAGATTTTGACGAAGTTGAGTTTGATGCATAGGTTAAGTTATTTGAGAATTTGGCGAGCTCGTATATAATTAGATTTAGGAGTCAAACATGGGTGAAGACGTTGGGTTGCAACTGAGTGACTAACGTCGTTAGATCCATTTGATGACGGTAACTATTTCCTCTAATCTGCATTATTTGTCCAATCAGTTCAGATCCTATTATTTCAAAACTATGGTAGTTCTGTCCCCATTTCGATATCTTCCCTAAAAAGATATAAATGTTCTTTTGTAACCTTTAAAACATAGTCTAAGTTCAATATAAATGAATAAGATGATCCTAAAGGTTTTGTGTCATAATTAGATGTACAATAAACTAAATAGGCTAAACTATAAAGAAGTTACTCATAACTTGATTTTCGTCAATCTGGTAGCAAAATGAATATCACTCTTTAAACATAAGTTCTCTCTATTTAGCGATGAAGGTAATCTTTTAGTGATACACAACTTGAAAGTACAATAATATAATTTAGCTGAGAATGTATTGTAGTTATTAGGCTCAATGTTACTTGAATAATGATGAGTATTTATTGATGGTAAAGGTCTATAAGCGTAGGAAATGTTGGAGACCCTCAACGTTGATATACGTCATCAAATAAATAAATTGTCTCGTGACCTACTAATTTTAGAAAATCAAGTAAAATGGGACTAATTCGAATTCAAGATTGATATTTGTGTTGGTGTCAACTTATTTGGGAAATGATAATTATATTTTAATAATAAAAACTTCACAAGGGTTAATCAAATTTGAAGAAGTTCAGCCACAAATTTTGAGCTGTTTCTTCACTTATGCACACTCCTATATATACTAAACTCCTCGTCATTGAAGGATTTTGATTGACTTGAACATGCAATTAAAATTTACCCTCTAGAAAATGTAGCCAAATATATTTATATTATCTTTCTCTTCATGTTTTTGATTCATGAATGAACTTAATTGTGCATTTTACATACCTTGATCTAGAAGCTTTTTCAACATAACAAAATTTGTATGAGAATGAACTATAAATATGAAACAAGAAACTTGAAAAGTGTTTGTAGTATATATCTTTTTTATTTCACTCTACACTATCATGTAGAACCACAAACTCCACGCTCACCTTTAATCGAACTCAAGTTGACTTCAGTGGTTACATCTAAATCTCGACCCTTTCCAACTTGTTCCAGCGGTAACAATATGTAGTATTCGATCTAAATAGATGGTCATATATATTCAACTAATTTGTGAGAATCAAAAAAATTTGGAAACGATTTCATAAACTCACAATAATGATATATACATTATTTGATATTATTACTTTCTCATGTTAAGCATAAAATGGGAGTTTTTAAATAAATAAGTTGAGCATATGATTAAGGTCAAATAATTTGCTTTACTTTCCTTTGTAATTTGTATGCGAAAACAGTATGTTTACCAAATACTTAACTCTTAATTAAGAATTAGAGAGCTGAGTATACGATCGAGTTTAATATCTATTTTTCCAAACTTTGCCTTATCTCTTAGTACCGTGTATTAGTATTCTTGCAAGTCATTGCCTTGTAGCATTATTTTTTAGTTATTATAATCAATATTGATGTGCACACTATGATTAAAAAATTTAAGAATTGGCAGATGTTTGTCAAAAGTTTGTTTCGTTTTTTTTTGATTAAAAAAGTTTGTTTCCTCGATGTTTGTTAAAAGTTCATTGTATTTCAAGTTAAAGTTAACTCTGAGTAACATTTTTATGCAATTATATATAGGAAATGTATCATGTGGATCCTTTCAATTTGGTAGACTCGTGGATCCCCTCTTGCACCCGTTGATTGCATTTTTTGGACGCACCAGATTGTGCCAATGCATTAATGAAGCATGTGACTTGCACGTGTGCATTTGTCATGTGCACACGGGATTTGCACATGACAAATGCACATACGTGGCGCAATCTGATGCGTCCAAAAAATGCAATCAACGATTGCAAGAGGGGATCCATGAGTCCACCAAATTGGATGGATCCACATGATACAACCTCATTATATATATTCTTATTTATCATTAAAATTAAGATTCTTTAAAGTACAAGGTACAAACTACTATTGAAATTATGTTGGAGAGCCACCAGCTCTATGGGAATAAGCAATACGATTAACTATTCATTATTTTTATTATTGATAGCACATATAGCACTATTTGCAAACAAAGTTTATGTTTTAGCGTTTTTTTATACTCAAATCTAAGATTAAGTTATTGTCCAAAATTTTCTTAAGCCGTTACAAAAGTTCTGTATCTAAATACCAACTAATGTAATCGTGTGTGTTTGTTCGGTAGTAAGTTATTTTGGTTTGTGACACCGAATGTCAATGAAATTATTCTTCTTTATAAAATTATCAAATATTGCATCTCTTAATTTAGACAATGCCATTCGACCCGGCCCGGCCCAAAAGTTGAAGCCCGAGCTCGGGCCGGCCCTAACATTAGCGGCCTTTCACTATTCATCGGGCCGGACTAGGTTGGGCTTGGTAAAAAAATTGAAGCCCGAGCCTAGCCCACGAGCCCATACTTATTGTGATTTATTTATAAAAAAAATCGTATTCATAATTAAAATATTATTTTAAATAGTTAAAATATGATAAAACTATATAATAAAGTTTTAAAAATAAAATTTGATTTGTTTATAATTTTTATCTCTTATATTAGATATATAATAATGAAATGAAACCTAAAAAATGAGAAGTAGAGACTATATAATTTAAAATAGATTGAAATATTAAGATATAAAATAGAAAAATATGTTATAAACGTTAAACATATTGAAATATACACGTAAGTTGGGCTTAAGCGGGCTTTAAGGACCGGGCTGGTGAGCCGGGCCTTTGGCCTCCAGACGAAGCCCAGGCCCATAGGATATGATATAGGGCTGGGCTTTTGATGGGCTTTTATGGGCTTCGGGCCGGGCCTAAGGCTTTTTTTAAGCCTTAGCTCTTGCACTGATTCGCTTGAATATCATATCTTGTTTGAAATATGATTGCTCGTACTCTCTTGAAGATTGATCGTTTTTGATGGTAGATTAGCCAAAATTGATAATTGTTTTTGTGAGAATCTGATGTTGGAGCAAACACACATGCATGCATTCATATAGCATAGATGCATTAGGATTTGTGAGTATTCCTATTTCTGAAAACTCTCACGAGACTATAACTCGTCCACTAGGGAAACCTAGGGGTTTAAAGGCTTGATGCATATGCTAAATGCATCCGTGATTCCTACGAAAATGAGTTAGTGTTAATTTAGATTTTATTTATATTACATGAGAATTAGAGTGGATGCATAATTTAACTGAGATATTAAATGATAAATAGTTTCTCCTTATACTTGAATGGATCATATATTCGTTCGGGACGAACGAATTCTAAGTGTGGAGTATTTTGATGAGTCGAATCCTCTTGACTTATTATTAACTCAAATACTAATGAATTCAATTCATTTTTCCGAGTTTTTTTTGTTATTTAAGCATTTACTTGATGTTTCAGGTGAAATCAAGAAGTTCGTAGCTTTGGAAGTGATTTTGGTAGAAATGAAGAATATGGAATTCTGGTGCCTGTATCAGACAATTCCAGTGCCTGCAAAAGAGTGAATCGGTGCCTATGGACAGACTCCATTTTTCCAGAATGTGTTTTGGTGCCTATGCATACTTTATGCGGTGCCTATAGGCAGACTCCAATTTTCCAGAAAGTCACTTGATGCCTAAAGATGCCTAAGACAGTGCCTATGGGTAGGCTCTATTTTTCTAGAGGAATGGATTTTTAAATGAAGTGCCTGAGCTACATACAAGTCGTGCTTGAGAATGCTTTAGCGTGTGCCTGTGGTAAGGCACACCTGAAGGCCCAAAACCTGCGGCCCAATCTACCAAAAAACCCTAGGAAACAAAAGAAAAAAAGAGAAGGAAGAAGGGGGCAGAGAGGCTGATTTTGGGAGAAGAGACAACTAAGAGGAGAAGACGACTACCGGAAAAGAAGAGAGGCGATCGACCATTCGCGACGGTTCTTTCGTTCTTTTCTTCTTTTCTACTTATTTCTTTTGGTATTGTATTGCCATGAGTAGTGAGTAGTCGGTTTGTTCCGGAATTTTATGGATTTCATGTGTATCCAACTCGATTTCATGCGATGAATGAATTACTATTTCGTTATATGATTTTATTCAATTCTACATGTTCTTATTCATATGTTCATGTTAATTAGTTAGCATTAGATGGATGCCTAATTTCATGAATTGCCTAGATTAGGAACCAACACTAGCAATGACTTGAGGTGATTAATCAGATTTATGTAGAATTGACACTAACTACGGTAGCTATGAATGATAGTACGTAGGTGAATGTTATTTGCAACATCGGTAATCGTGAGTATGACATACACGTAGTGGGGAGTTAATTTATTTAAAAGACTAGTGCTTAATGTGTTTTTGATTATTACATTGCCTGCAATGGTGGGGTGTTAATAATTAGAAATAATCGAGTTTTCCTCAATGGAGGGACTTGTAGTATATGATGTGTTGCTTGAGTGATGACCCGAGGATGTCGGCTCACTCATAAGCGCACATGGTCTATTCTCATTTGTCATATAACATGTTAACATTACGATTTCATTGCATGAATAGAGTGATACAAATGGATGAAGTATGATTTCGGAACACTTCTTCTATTAGAAAGTCTTTTTATCTTTATTATTTGCTAACTTTAGGAATTTTAGAATCACATTTCACTTTCTGATTGAATAGATAAAACACATCACTAGTTATCTAGTATATGCACTACGTTTGCTCTCTTGGGACGATACTCGGACTTCCGAATTTATAAATTTTGTTTGACTACTACTTGACCCCTAAAACAAATTAGACAAATATAAAGGGTTAAAAATACGTTTGTCAAAATGGCGCCGTTGCCGGGGAGTAACGTTTCAGTGCATTATTAGAAATAATTAGTGTAGTTTTAGACTATTTGTGTATATATTTTTATTTTACTTTTATCTTGATTTGTTAATTCACTAAACATTTTTATTTTCTTTTGCGAGGATGTATTCATACGATCAACAAGGCACGTACTGGGGTGAAGATGATGATCAAGTACAAAATGAGAGGTTTGAATGTGAAGGTCATACCTATGACCATCGCTACATGCTTCCAAGCTTTCAACCCCCTAGTGGACCATCAAATATAGAGATTATGCTTGCCTCTTACTTGAGTAATCAAAAGATAATGATGCAAGAAATACACTCAAAGATCGATCATTTGGTTGCTCAGAATCAATCGATTGCGGATCAACTAGCACAACAAGCAAATCAAAATCGGAACATAGAAGAGGATGATGAAGTCTATGGACATTGTGATTCAAGTGGAGCTGAATTGTTGGAGTCATCTCTTGGAAAGCTCGGCCAAGCTGGAAAAGAGTTAAACAAAGAAGATTCAAAGCTATGCAAAGATTGTATTTCTCAAATCCATATGTCTGAATCATCTACTGGTGAACTTGAAGCGTTGATAGATTCAAACTTAGAGATTGAGTGTTCTAAGCCTATTGAGGATCTCAAGTATGAAGATTTTGTTGATTTGTACGATGATAAGCCTTGTATGAATATGAATATATTAGTGAAGGAACAACAAGAGGAGTGGACACCTGTGCATATCTTCAAAGACTTACTAACAGTGTCTATTCGAGTGGAGGTGTTTTATGAAGATCCATTTGATGTCTTGCTACCTCCGAATAAGTTTCAAAGCTTTCAACCATTCATCAATCAATCTATAAGTGAAAGCTTCGTTAGTCCCTTGATTTTACAAGGAATAACATGTGTTGAGGAATGGAACTCACATCTGAAAGTCCATTGCAGACTTGATGGGAAGGGATTCAAATGGGATCTGAAGGTGGATTGACACGCTCCTTGTCTTGTCAAGACGTTAAACTAGACCTTTACGGGAAGTAACCCGGACTGTAAGTAGTTAGTTTTTATTTTCTTTTTAAAGTTAGCATAATTGCATTGCATGATTTGACTTGATGAGTTGATGTATGATAGACACTTAAGTGTGGAGTGTATGCTCGGTGTGTTTGAATTTGTACTTTCGAATATTGATCACTATTTTATACTTACATGACATGACTGATCAACTTGTCTTGTTAGTGTTTAGTTAGTTTTCAATCATATGAGAAGGTATACTTTAGTTATTGATGGTCATAAATTCTTTTTGACATAAGATGAATTGAACATTGATGATATGAGCTTTGATATTTTCATATTTAAATTATCATCATACTTCACTTTTATTGTGTCACTTATCTTATGCAATAGCTAAAAAATTCAGCCATGCAGCATTATCTACATGATGGATTTGTTGGAGCATACGTCCAAGTTAACGCTACAAACAAGGGAAGTTCCTATGTGCCTTTTATTTTCCAATCTTATACGCTTAGGGACTAAGCTTTGTTTAAGTGTGGAGTGGCTGCACATACTCACTTCATGTCGTGCATATCACATGTTAGTTAGTTCATATTGCAAATTAGTTTATAAACACTTGCACGCTCCAACGTCATCGATTGCTCATTTGAACTCTTTATTATTTTGTGCTATTCTTGATGAGATTATGATCATTTTGATTGAGAGTTAAGAGTTTTGAGAAGTTCTTGAAGTGGATATTCGCTTGAATCAATGTGTTTGCTAATCTTTGTCTATCATAGATGTTATGCATTTTTGAAAGCATGCTTAGAGCTTAACACTAGTAGGCACCGGTCAAACTTTTATAAAACTTAAACTGTCTTTGATTCTAGGTGACTCTAATGCTCTTATGATGTCTACTTGTGCTTGTTTTCTTTCATTCACACCCACCTCTAATACGTACACAGTCAAGTTTTAAGTGTGGAGTTCTTTTAACGTCAAAAGAGGGTGCAAAATTTACCCCAAAAGAAGAAAAAAAAGGAAAAAAAAGAAGAAAAAAAGTTTGAATAAAAAGAAAACAAGGAATGGAAGAAAAGTTCCTCCTTGTAAAAAATTAGAAAAAATAAGGAATGGAAGAAAAGTTCCTCCTTGTATAAAAGAACGAAAAAATATCACATTATGACTTCATTGTGTATGACTCCATTATTTCCACGTGTGTGAAAGTTAGCATGTATTTGTATTCTCTTGAGAAGCGTTAGAGAACGATCCTTGTGCATGCACGGAATTATTGACATGTTTATGCATTTTCTCTAAAATCCCTGGTCAAGCTCCTCTTCTCTTATGTTTCATTACCTAGATCTTGAAACTTGAGAATGAGCTTTGCGCCAAGAGCCTGTGGACTATCCCTAGATAGCATTGGTGAATGGCGGGCATGTTTTGTGTAACTAGTGTTTGTGTTTCGAACGCTATGCAACAAAAATGACTAATATTTGTGATGAGAAATTGATTAGCTCTTGCACTGATTCGCTTGAATATCATATCTTGTTTGAAATATGATTGCTCGTACTCTCTTGAAGATTGATCGTTTTTGATGGTAGATTAGCCAAAATTGATAATTGTTTTTGTGAGAATCTGATGTTGGAGCAAACACACATGCATGCATTCATATAGCATAGATGCATTAGGATTTGTGAGTATTCCTATTTCTGAAAACTCTCACGAGACTATAACTCGTCCACTAGGGAAACCTAGGGGTTTAAAGGCTTGATGCATATGCTAAATGCATCCGTGATTCCTACGAAAATGAGTTAGTGTTAGTTTAGATTTTATTTATATTGCATGAGAATTAGAGTGGATGCATAATTTAACTGAGATATTAAATGACAAATAGTTTCTCCTTATACTTGAATGGATCATATATTCGTTCGGGACGAACGAATTCTAAGTGTGGAGTATTTTGATGAGTCGAATCCTCTTGACTTATTATTAACTCAAATACTAATGAATTCAATTCATTTTTCCGAGCTTTTATTGTTATTTAAGCATTTACTTGATGTTTCAGGTGAAATCAAGAAGTTCGTAGCTTTGGAAGTGATTTTGGTAGAAATGAAAAATATGGAATTCTGGTGCCTGTATCAGACAATTCCAGTGCCTGCAAAAGAGTGAATCGGTGCCTATGGACAGACTCCGTTTTTCCAGAATGTGTTTTGGTGCCTATGCATACTTTATGCGGTGCCTATAGGCAGACTCCAATTTTCCAGAAAGTCACTTGATGCCTAAAGATGTCTAAGACAGTGCCTATGGGTAGGCTCTATTTTTCTAGAGGAATGGATTTTTAAATGAAGTGCCTGAGCTACATACAAGTCGTGCTTGAGAATGCTTTAGCGTGTGCCTGTGGTAAGGCACACCTGAAGGCCCAAAACCTGCGGCCCAATCTACCAAAAAACCCTAGGAAACAAAAGAAAAAAAGAGAAGGAAGAAGCGGGGGCAGGGAGGCTGATTTTGGGAGAAGAGACAACTAAGAGGAGAAGACGACTACTGGAAAAGAAGAGAGGCGATCGACCATTCGCGACGGTTCTTTCGTTCTTTTCTTCTTTTCTACTTATTTCTTTTGGTATTGTATTGCCATGAGTAGTGAGTAGTCAGTTTGTTCCGGAATTTTATGGATTTCATGTGTATCCAACTCGATTTCATGCGATGAATGAATTACTATTTCGTTATATGATTTTATTCAATTCTACATGTTCTTATTCATATGTTCATGTTAATTAGTTAGCATTAGATGGATGCCTAATTTCATGAATTGCCTAGATTAGGAACCAACACTAGCAATGACTTGAGGTGATTAATCAGATTTATGTAGAATTGACACTAACTACGGTAGCTATGAATGATAGTACGTAGGTGAATGTTATTTGCAACATCGGTGATCGTGAGTAGTGACATACACGTAGTGGGGGAGTTAAATTTATTTAAAAGACTAGTGCTTAATGTGTTTTTGGTTATTGACATTGCCTGCAATGGTGGGGTGTTAGTGATTAGAAATAATCGAGTTTTCCCTCAATGGAGGGACTTGTAGTATATGATGTGTTGCTTGAGTGATGACCCGAGGATGTCGGCTCACTCATAAGCGCACATGGTCTATTCTCATTTGTCATATAACATGTTAACATTACGATTTCATTGCATGAATAGAGTGATACAAATGGATGAAGTATGATTTCGGAACACTTCTTCTATTAGAAAGTCTTTTTATCTTTATTATTTGCTAACTTTAGGAATTTTAGAATCACATTTCACTTTCTGATTGAATAGATAAAACACATCACTAGTTATCTAGTATATGCACTACGTTTGCTCTCTTGGGACGATACTCGGACTTCCGAGTTTATAAATTTTGTTTGACTACTACTTGACCCCTAAAACAAATTAGACAAATATTAAGGGTTAAAAATACGTTTGTCATATGCATGTGTGTTGTGTCTCTTGTGCAACAAATAAATAAATCACATGATTTTTAGATGCTAGTGATTATTTTTATGTTACAACTAACTCTCTATATTGATTGTTGACATTGGTATATATAGAGTTAAGATCTAGAGAGACAAACAAATTTGTGAGACATAGGGACACAATCTAGGCAGTTGATTTGATTAATTCGACGGTTGAGATTAAAGTTGGTTTTTATTAAATGGGCGGTTGGATTTCATCTAGTTATTATGTTGTTTATTTAAGCTATTGTCATTCTTTTTGATAACTTAGCGGCTAATAGAAGATAAGAATTGTATACGGTTATTTGCATATTATCTTAGCGATGTATGCATGTGTGTTCTGTCTCTTGTGCAACAAATAAATAAATCACATGATTTTTAGATGGTAGTGATTATTTTTATGTTACAACTAACTCTCTATATTGATTGTTGACATTGGTTTATATAGAGTTAAATCTAGAGAGACAAACAAATTTTGTGAGACATAGGGACACAATCTAGGCCGTTGATTTGATTAATTCGACGGTTGAGATTGAAGTTAGTTTTTAATAAATTGGCGGTTGAATTTGCAATAAACACGGGCGATTGGGGATGAACGGTTACCAATATCAACCGTTGGATTGATATCAGTAACCGTCAATCACGAACCGCCCGTGTATTTTGCAAATCCAACCGTCCATTTAATTAAAAACCAACCATCGAATTAATCAAATCAACGGCCTAGATTGTGTCATTATGTCTCTTAAAATTTACCTGTCTCTCTAGAACTCAACTCTATATATATATATATATATAGGGTTAAATTCTAGGAGGACATTAAGTATTTGTGAGATGGAAGGACGAAATATTAACCGTTGTTTTTAAGAATCTAACAATTGAGATTTAAATTAATTTTTATTAAAATTGGCGATTGGATTTGCGAAAAACACGGGGCGGATGGATTTAGAGGTTTTTTTACTTTTAATCTCATCCGTTGGATGATTAGAAATTAACGATTGAGATCATGTCGTACGGTTTCACAAATATTTAATTATCCTTAGATCTTTACCCATTTATATTATTTATATTTTTATTTATTTTGTAAAAAATTATTTTTATACCAAATCCCCTTTAGGAATTTAGTAGACAAATATACTCTTAACTTAAATTGCTCTCTTAGAATTAACCCTGCTTGGCGCTTACTAGCTTTTAGAATTATTAAAAATTTAAATTTGACGGAGTCAGCGACATGCACCTCAATCGCTCGTCGAGACCTTTACAAGCATTCTATGGATTTGCTTGCTCAACAGATAAATATTCAAATCGAAGAACAAATAAGTCAGGTTAAGTATTTTTCTAAGTAATTTTCTTATGCTTTCCTTATACTAGCTCAATGCAGTTCCATTCAAATTAAAATTTTCAAATCCATAACATAATAAATTTGAAAAGTTGTGTCAAGAATTTACAAAAATCGATAAATGTCGTGTAGTTTTAAATATAAAACACAGGTTAGACTGTGCAGTGAGTACATATTAATATAGCAAGCCACTAGTAGTTTGGTGCACATAGGTGCACATAATTCAAAATATATTTAAAATAATATGGAATGATAAAGATGTATCGTAATTAAATAATTTATCAAATAAGTAAATATTAAATTAAGGGGGGTAAAATGAGGATGTGAATTATATATTAAATAAGTAATTGTTAAATTAATGAGGAGTAAAATGAGGATGTGAATTGTGGCTTAAAAAAAACCGTCAATTCACACCCTTGTGCTTTAAATATAGGAAGATTTCAAGAACTAACTTGTAAATGTATCATTCAATTTTTAGGACCATACTATTTGACAGAAATGAGATGTTAAATCAAGTTATTGAAGGTGGACCTCAAAATGCCTTTGAGGTAATATAATGGCACATACAGCTATCAGCAGGAGATTTGTAGCATTTTTACTATGTAGTCCTTTACTTGTTATATGAATGGATTTCCATTTTTCGTTCTTTCATTATGTCTTGTACGAGTATAATATTGTGCCTCACACGAGGACATGGTCTAAGAATTTAAGTCATACCTTCGAAGTCTAATTGTCAACTAGTTAATAACGGTAGAACACCACTACAAGAATTCATAACAAAATGGATTGACCAGACCGTTAGCCCCATCGAAGCCAGGTAGTATCGCAAAGAGAGTCAAAAGTTGCCAGACGTGGCACTTAAGGACAATTGAAGAAGATGTCCACATAAAAATACTAGTTGATTGTTTATGGTTGTACTACTATTTTTATGCAATTCAATTTTGGGACAATTGCAGCCACCATTATAATGTCCCAGTTTGTAGAAAACCACCACTTTAACGAAAAATTACGAAACGGGTATATTATAATTCTGCCGTTAACCAAAAACCACCAGACCTACTGTTCCGTTACTTGAACCGTTAAAAGCGTGTGGGCTTATTAATTTAATAATATTTATTAAATATTTTCATTTATACAGAAGAAACCCTATCGGTGTGCGGTCCATTTTTGGCGAGTAACTCTAATCACATTTCTGGCAAAATCGTCTGCGAATAAAACTAAAATTGAACCATTACAGATGGATTCAACAGACAACCATAACCCTAAACCCTAAATTGCAACAGAATCTAGGAACGTACCTTTTCGAGCAGCCATTGTTGAAAACATAAATCGAACTGACAAGACGAAATCGGGAGCGTATTGTCTTTTGATCGGCGCCGACGAGTAACCCTAATTCGATTGGTGTTTTGGCAAGTAACTTTGGCAAGTAATTTCATTAAATTTACCTATTTACTTTTTGTCAATTAATTTTACCACACACGTTTAATACGCGCGTGTTTACCAAATCCTAACGGAACAGTAGGTCTGGTAGTTTTTGGTTAACGGCAGAATTATAATATACCCGTTTCGTAATGTTTCGTTATAGTGGTGGTTTTCTGCAAACTGGGACATTATAATGGTGGTTTACTGCAATTGTCCCTTCAATTTTATATGTTCTTATTTCATTAGAAATAAATTTTATTTTATTTTAAAAGTAATTCGAGTGATATTTTTATGCGATTACATATGTTCTTATTTATTAATAGAAAGTAAGTTTCATTGAGTACAAGGTACAAATTACAATTGGATTGTGTACATTGAAAGGATACTAATTCCATGGGAGTAAGCTTTACGTTTAATAATTTGATTGTTTATTTATTATTTATAGTAAATATAGCATCAAAGGCAAACAAGTTCAGGATATGGCGTCTTTCTAGTCACCGTCTATATTTTATTTTATTTTAAACCCATCCCGTTAAAACCCCACTACTTTAGCACCCACCAAAAATGGAATTCATGACGTGTGGCTTATAATACAACTTTCACTGCCATTAGACTAGTCCTTGGTGGGCAGTCACCGTCTATTGAGCGTGCATCGACGTACATGCCAAACTACTTTTCCCACAAAACATTTATTATAGTGACAGGCAGGATCGAGCTCCGAGAAAGTTACTAGTGAAAGATTTATCGTAAAAAGGAATGATTGAGGGATTAGTGATTGATTGGGTTGTCAAAAGAAATAAAGAAAAGAGTGTAATAGTGTGATGAGAAGATACGGCATGAAACTCCCTGTTTATCATTGAAATAAATCACTCAATTTCATATAACCCAAACTCAGAAAATATTTGCAGAGAAAACATGCACATATGCTTCTAATATCATTCGACACTGTGCACAAGTATGTATAACTCTTATTGCAAAATAGCATTAAGATTCAAGCGAATTAAATTAGTGCGCAAATACTAATGCTTAATTTCTTTTGTGTTCTATAAAGTCTTATAACAAAGTCACCCTAACTATAGCGAATAATCTGTAGGAAAATACTCAATTATTCAAACAGTTTTAAATCATAAAAGAGAAAAAGAAATTAATGCAGACATAGTAATTTATATTTAGTGTGTAACTCAAAATAGTCCGTAACAAGTTTAAGTCTCAAATTGTAACTATGAATTTAATTGACGGTTATTTCTAGTTTAAATCTCGTTCG
Source organism: Sedum album (assembly GCA_006409495.1). Classification (NCBI taxonomy): domain Eukaryota; kingdom Viridiplantae; phylum Streptophyta; class Magnoliopsida; order Saxifragales; family Crassulaceae; genus Sedum; species Sedum album. The sequence continues at coordinate 50,547 of QZGG01000953.1, forward strand.
TTGATTTATTTGTAATAACGGTTGAGATTGTGTCTCAGTGTCTTACAAAAACTTACCTGTCCTCCTTGATCTTTACTCTGGTTACCAGATACGATTTTGTTATTCAATCTTTTACACACATTACCAAAAATCCTTTTTCATTATTTACACATGTTTATATCAAGAAACTTTGCACCAAGGAAGTCAAATGAGTCATGACCCTTTCAAATAACAAAAAGTACCATCGCCTGCAAATGACTCATTAGATCTGCTCATGGAACCAACCTGATTTGGTCCGATCGATCAGTTCCCTTCCTTTTGGTTGGTCCAAACCAAGCTCATCTGTAGTCTGGACCTCATTGTCTTGTAATCTTGTTGTTGCACCTTGCATATTAAGCACCACATTCTCTAGCTCTGTTCGATCACAATGTGATTATTAATTACTTCACTTAATGTATTACTAAATTTCGTGCGTGACGTATTTATTTAATACGAGGATCATTTTTGATATAAGTCAACTTTCTCTCTAATCAGCATATGCTCCTTTTTTATTCTCTTGATGCAAATCCATAGATATAAAATGATAAGCTTCATCTTCAACTCTTCGTGTTCTCAATGACGCCACCCTTCTTTGGCGCCCATTCAACATATCGATACTTAAGTTGACAAGGATCATCGGAGATGTTTGCAACTCCCAAGCTGAAGCATGTCATATGTTGTTTCCTCATTTTCCTCGGCGTGTTGATCTCCACTCATTTCCTTCATTTCTCGGTATGTTCATATCGCATATGCATCATTCATTTTGAAGATGATATACTTCCTTTTCAAACTTTCACCTATCGTTCAACAAGTTCTGAAATTCTAGCAAACATTGAAACAATAATCTGTACTCTTCTTTGTTTGTTTATAGGAGTTAACATAGTGTATGACTACGATTATTTGTTAGGCTAAGATTATTTCAATCTGTACTTCTCAGAAATTGCGAGAAACTGTGCATTCAGAGCGACTCGTATCCGAGCACTCTTGATTGGGTCACGACCATTTGGTAACCCTTTTCTGTTGCATCTTTACCTAAAAAATTCTAGACTAGAAATCTTCTTATCATTTCGATATCAGTATTTACGAAATTTAGCGTTTGTAACATCTTCCAGAAAAAGCTTTATAATGTGGCTATAATAAAAGTCATGAAAAACTAATTCAACACCAGAGAGATTAACTCATTAACAAATGACAATAATCATACTTAATTTATTAAATAAATTTTGATGAACTGTGTAAGTGTTAATTTTTTATTCATTTTGCAGGTACCAATATCTGAATATATTAATAAAATATTACCAAGAGAACCGATCAACCATAACAAGCCCACATTTGCTGAATCCCCAAAATACCCTCAGGACCAACTCTTATTTCCTCTAAACTGCACGAATTCCCAAAACAACCCTCAAACCTGCCCGAGGAGCTACCCGACGTCGTTTCAAGCGGAAAATACTGACCGTACCTGCCCGGATTACTTCCGATGGATCCACGAAGATCTGAAGCCATGGAAGAAGACTGGGATCACGGAGGAGATGATCGCGCGACGGCCTAACACGGCGGCGTTCCGGCTGACGATCGTCGAGGGGAGAGTTTACGTTGTTAAGTATCGTGAGTGGTGGCAGAGTAGAGCCGTGTTGAATATTTGGGGGATTCTGCAGCTGTTGAGAAGGTATCCTGGTAAGCTTCCGGATTTGGATATTGTTTTCGATTGCGAGGATTGGCCTGCGGTTTTGAAGGATTCGTATGATGAGACTACGCCGCCGCCACCGCCGCTGTTTACTTACTGCGCCGATGATCGGACGTACGACATTGTTTTTCCTGATTGGTCTTTTTGGGGCTGGTACTTTGAAAATGGAAACCCTAATATCTTCGATTTTATTGTATTTTCGTTGATGTAAGATTTTGTGTGTGAAAGTTGATGTAGTGTTGAATGGAGGTTGAATGATGGTTGTGTAGGCCAGAGATCAATATAAAGCCGTGGAATGCGCTGTCGAAGGAGCTTGAAGAGAGTAATAAGAGGATGAAATGGAGTGAGAGGGAACCCTACGCTTATTGGATAGGGAATCCGGATATGGCACGAGGTAGGAAGGAACTTATGAAATGTAATGTTTCCGAGACTCAGAATTGGAAAGCTCGAGTTTATAAACAGGTATAATAGATGTTGCACCGACCTTCGTACATATATTTTCCTTTTCTAGTTTTTGTAAATTTCTTTCTTTCTTTTTGTTTATAGGGAGCTTTAATTAGTTAGTGGTATGTGCAGGACTGGGGGAAAGAAATAGAGGATGGGTTTAAGGAAGCAAATATTGCAAACGAATGCTCACACAGGTTACTAGTGTTTGCATAATTGTTTTCTTCTGTTTTGATATCTGTGTTTTATTGCTTGTTCAAATGTTTGTTCTCAAAGCTTGTTCAAGGAACCCTACGCTCAAATGTTTGTTCTCAAAGCTTCAGTAACTTGTGCAGGTACAAAATCTATATCGAAGGCAATTCGTGGTCCGTCAGTGGGAAATATATTCTTGCCTGTGATTCTGAGACATTAGTAATCACCCCTCATTATTATGACTTCTTCATGAGAGGTTTAATGCCACTGCGTCACTACTGGCCTGTAAAGGAAACCACCAAATGCAAATCCATCAAGACTGCTGTTGACTGGGGGGAATCTCACAAGGAAGAGGTACTTTGATAAGATACGGGTGTCGTTCAGCTTTCTTCCTAACTTCCTAGTAACACATATCTAACTCTTAAAACTTTGACAGGCTCAAAAGATTGGCAGATTAGGTACCGAGTTCGTTCAGGAGGATTTAAAAATGGATTATGTATATGCATACATGTTCCATCTTCTGAATGAATACGCAAAGCTCTTAAAGTACAAACCCACTGTCCCACAGAATGCTGTTGAGTATTGTTCAGAATCCATGGCGTGCGAAGCCCAGGGCTTACTAAAGACTTTCATGATGGATTCTATGGAGAAGGGACCTGCATTGAAAAACCCTTGTACCTTGCCGCCGCCATACGACTCCAAAGCTCTTTCTGCTTTGAATAAACAAAAATATGACTGTATCAAGAAAGTTGAAAAGCTGGAGGAAATCTTTTGAATGGCTAGGGGCAGAGGTCAATTGACCCTAATAGAAAGTTATATCTTTGATACTCCATCTAACATAATGTATAGAATACAATGTAACAGGAAATATATAAACATTTGAAAAGTCTGATTAACGTTAATTGAAGCGGCAATGGTTTGCAGGTTGCTACTTTATTTGTTCGATGTTTCTTAAAATGTAGAACAAAATATCAGTGGTCAGAAAATGCAGCGAATTCAGAACTTAAAAGGTTAAATTCAAAGGAAATTAGGTTGTTTTACAATAGGTTTCATTAATTTTTATTTGGATTTAAGTAAAACGACGTAATTTTGTAATCATATCAATCAAAGCTACGTTGTATTCAAAACGCTACAATTAAACTAATGCAGTTTTTCACTATGTTACACCTGTTACCGGGGGGGGGGTGTATACAAATTGAATTGTATGCAACATGAATCGTTTGAAGCTGAGTACTTGTGTGATGTATTTATTTATAAAAAATTGGTTTTGTTACCTTCCGTCCCCTTTTGTTAGTCTAAAAGCACAAAATGTACTGAAATTAAGTAGAAAGAAGGTATAAAATGTGTGGTGGATAATAAATAGTTTACAAATATATGAGTAAAAAATAGAATTTGTGGTTGATATTGAAGGGAAGTGGAAATATTGTTTTCTTTTCATTTTTTCTGAATTATTTAATTAATGAAATTTATACTAGTATTTAAATTTTTAAATAATAATTATCATATTAAGTTATTTAAATTGGTTTTGTGTCGAAATATAAAACATTTCTTACATGGAAATTTGTTGGTTTTTCAGAAAAATCCCATCTTAAGCAGATTTAAAAATCCCCTAATTTAATCCAATCCCCATTTAAAATCAGTTAATCAGTTAATCTATTTTAACATTTACGGAAATCATCACTAAATTCCGAAAAACTTGATTGATGTTCATCCTCTTCCCGTGGAAGAAACCCTAATGTAAAATCGCCGGCGACCAATAACCCTAATCTCCTTGAGCATGACTTGTCATCGACGGAGGCACTTCACTAGGCGATAAAGGCGCATCCTTTGTCTTCTTTCCTGGCCATATGGCTATACGATTGGTGCGCAATTTTCTACCTACTGCTGGGGCTTTGTCTTTCAATTATCACCAGAAGCGGACTTTGGTTAATTTGAAGTTAAAGTGGGTTAAAGACCGTACGCTTGATAGTGTTGTCGCCGGCCAAGGTGAGTTAAAAGCAGCCTCTGTGCTTGTTTCCATCATTGCTAACCAACCTAATGCTTGTAGAGCTGTTTACCATCTTGCTCGTAAACGTAGACAGATTGGACTCCCTTATGACCTTAAGTTATCTACTTTTGTAAGGAGATATCCGTCCGTGTTTGAAGAGTTTTATTCTCTTGATAGTGGTGGTACTCCTGTGCCGTGGTACAGATTGACTACTGAAGCTCGGTTACTTCAGTTAGAAGAAGTTGATGTTGTTAAGAGGTGTGAAGGGGATTTGTTGATAGGTTGTGTAAATTATTGTTGCTTACGAAGGGTAAGGTTCTTCCGCTTCAGACTATTGATCAGTTGACGTGGGATTTGGGGTTGCCTTATGACTACCATGATTCGCTGATTCCTCGGTACCCTGATATATTTGAATTTGTTCAGCTCATTGATGATCGTATTGGGTAAAATATTGAAGTGTGATGATTCTTTGGCTGTCTCTCAACTTCAGCTTGTGAATATGGATGGAGAGAAGGAAAGCTTGGCATTTCCCATCAGCTTCACTAGGGGTTTTGGTTTAAAGCGAAAATGTATGAAATGGTTGGATGAATGGCAGAAACTACCTTACACCTCTCCGTATATTGATGCTTCCCACATAGATTCACGGACGGATATGTCTGAGAAGCGAATAGTTGGAGTGTTTCATGAGTTGCTTCACTTAACTATTCAAAAGAAAACTGAAAGGAAAAATGTGAGCAATCTCCGCAAACCATTAGCACTGCCTCAGAAATTCACCAAAGTGTTTGAGCGGCATCCTGGTATTTTCTACATCTCTATGAAGGGAAACACGCAAACTGTGGTCCTCAGGGAAGGTTACACTGGCCGGGAACTTGTAAGTAAGCATCCTCTTGTAGATGTACGAGAGAAATTTGCAAACATTATGAAGAAAGGAATGCTTGATAGGAGCAGGGGGTTGTACAAGGCAACTAATGATAAATTTGAGTGTGAGAAGGACTTGAACAACTTCCGCGATAAAGAACCTTGGGCAGACAGTCATGCCTCAGATGATGAGACAGAATGGAATAAGTATCCTGAATACAACTCAGATGATGCTCTGATAACTGCTTAATTTCCGTAGACCTCATATGCCAATTGCCAACTGACTCACAGCTTCGTCCTTATCACCTTTGTTGCACTGATATCGGTCCGGGAATAAATCCTGTACGATTACGGAAAAGGCGAAATTAAAATTCCCCGGTACAGGTATGCTTAGATATGCCAAATAAAATAAATATATAAGTGTAATTAATTCCTTTCATAAACAAGGTTATCTTTAGAGTTTATAATCTTCAAGGTCGTCATTTATTTGTAATTTTTTTATTTGGTGTATCTCAAGAGTTGATCCGGCCATAGCCAACGAGGCGTATCAAGTATCCATGTCCAACACGGTCTATGGATAATAGAAAATGGATAATGTAAGTTCTTTGGAGATGGATTTAGGCATCATCTGAAATGTGCTAAATAAAGCTTGACCCTTGTTAAAGTTCGCTGCTGTTTTTTTTCTTTACCAGAACTGAGCTAGGATCTTAAATGAAGATTAAAGATGCACCACAAGGATTTTATGAATATTTCTGTATGAAAATTAAAAATATTGCTCTTTGTAGGACTTTCTCATGGGCTGGATCCTCTTCATCAAGCTTAGTTTTGTTGGACAATTGATTTTTTCAAGAATCAGCCATTTCAGTTTTTTTGGAAAACAACCATCAGTCTTGGGTATCGAAGAAGATTTTACATTCGGGGACTTATGATTTGAAATGCCATGTTGTGTATGATAACATAGAAATATAATGGAGGTGGTTCTCGGTAATGAGTGCTGATGAGTTGGTGACTTGTTTAAATGAGAAGGGAGATTGGAAAAATTATGGGACATGGTATCTCCTCTAAAGCACAGTGCGAGTTTATGTAAATGAGTACTCGATCTTTGATGCAAGGAGGTATGGCTCGATGGAGATTTTTGTTTAGAATTGGATTCCAAATGTCATGTGAAAGTTGAGAAGATATTAGTTCTTGGCTTCGCAACAAGCAGAGGTTCAATACACTCAACATAATTCAGTTTCCGTGCTTATAAATATGTTAATGTAGGAGCCATGAGCCAATAGGAAAAGTCGAATATTAACAAATAGCTTACCAATAGAAAAAAGCCAATAATATTCATAAAAAGGGTTCGAACAACAACTAAAAAGTAAGTGTCCTGAAAGGGATAGTCGAGTGGTAAGCAGTTAGGTCACACTGAATAAGTGTCTAGATTCGAACTTCTGCTCCAAGATAAGCTCGGTTTAAAACAAGGTTTACATGTGCTTTCCCTTCCAAAAAAAAATAGAAAAAAAAGTTAATAATCAGTACAAAAATAAAGAGTAACAAAAGAGACCCGAAGAGCAAAAATGGAAGCAGTTTCCGGAAGCAATTGGATCTGCGAAGGCCGCCAAAATTTAAGAATCGACCGATCCTCGCCATGGAGATCAACTCACTCCTCTTTCTTTCCTCATCCACAAAACACGTCTCTGCGTTGCATCAATCTGGTTCACAAACGACGCCGTTTAGTTGTTGTTTGCTCCAGTTCCAGCTACGAAACAAATTCGCCAGTTAAACAGCTTAGAAGAATTCTCGATTCTCCTGGAGTTCACCAAGGCCCCGCTTGCTTCGATGCCCTCAGCGCTAAGCTCGTCCAAAACGCTGGATTCCAATTTTGCTTCTCCACTGGTATTCTATTTCTGTTTTTAGCAGAAAAATTAATTTACAGTAATTGTAACACTTGTTGTTGTTAGGATTTGGGATATCGGCCGTTAGTTTGGGGCTTCCAGACACAGGCTACGTGTCTTATGGAGAAATGGTGGATCAAGGTCAGAAAATCACGCAGGCTGTTTCTATTCCCGTCATTGGAGATGGCGATAATGGTTATGGAAATGCTATGAATGTTAAGAGAACTGTTAAAGGATTTATTAGAGCTGGCTTTGCCGGCATTATTTTAGAAGACCAGGTTACACACTTCTTTCATATGCTTAGGGACTTCATATATGTTTTCATTTAATACTGTTCTAATGATGTGGCTGACTGTAGGTATCACCAAAAGCTTGCGGTCACACGCGTGGAAGAAAAGTGGTATCCAGAGAAGAAGCAGTTATGAGAATAAAAGCGGCTGTGGATGCTCGTAGGGAGAGTGGCTCTGATATTGTTATCGTTGCTCGAACTGATTCTCGCCAAGCAGTTTCATTTGAAGAATCACTATGGAGGTCACAGGCTTTTTCTGATGCTGGTGCAGATGTTCTTTTCATTGACGCGCTTGCTTCAAAAGAAGAGATGAAAAACTTCTGTCAAATATCCCCATTGGTTGCTAAAATGGTACCACGTGTTCCTCTTTGGCTATTGAACGTAACATCTTACGCAAGCTGTCAAGTTTCAGTCTATATGAAAGTTCATGTGAATAGGTGTAGAATAAATAAGTGCCCTCGTTGCTGGAATACATCTAATGAATAATCATTTTATGTTGGTTGCATGCATTTTGATAGTAACTTATAATCTGGATGGCCTTGTTTGCACACCCCTCATTAGTTTGCATTCTGATTGTTATACTTCTTTTGAAGCTTATTGATTAGTAGCAGTTGTTACACCTGAACCGAGATCCAATTTGGGCAGAGCCTCTACCATGTTTTATAGTTTAGAATTTATGTTGTGGTTCACTCTACAGATTTCATGAGCCAAATAAGGGCTCTCCTTTGCGTTTCATTGCCATTTACCTTATTAGAAGTCGATTATAATAAAGAAAACCATACGTTAATTTTGCTAATAAAACATAGTTTTCCGTTTAGTGTTGGATGTTCTACAAATAAAAGTCCATCAGGTTAGTAGCTTTACGTTGTTAGTGTCACATGGGATCGGTTTTAGGTCTTTCCCTTGCTCTAACTTGCGTAGCTTGACATTATAAGTGCATTTGAAAATAGCAATCCAACATAGTTTGTAGAGTTACATGTGTAGTATAGATGATTCTATTGTGAGCTATTTGACTATTGAACATTTAGAAGACTTAAAATGAAACTTTTTGTGAGTGTTAATCTTGATTTTATGTAGTATGTATCAAGTTGCATTAGGTTTCAGTTTCAACTATAAATTTCCGGTCCTTTGAATCTGTGATTCATGAGTCGACAGTCATTACAATGTTGCATGAGCTGAATGTCTTTGAAATATCTGCAGGCCAATATGCTAGAAGGTGGTGGAAAGACGCCTATACTTAGTCCTATTGAGCTCGAAGAGCTTGGATATAAAATTGTAGCCTACCCTCTCTCCTTGCTTGGGGTTTCTATGCAAGCAATGCAGGTAGAATATTATGCACAGGAAATAAATTTTCTTCACAATTACATGGGTCAGATAATGGATTTTCAATACGTAGGCCTTTATTTTAATAAGTTTGAGAGTACCAGTATTGTGAATAAAAGATAAGAATGCCCGTGTTTCAAGTTTTTTAGGTTGTTCGTCATGAATATGTTTCAGGATGCCCTAACAGCTATCAAAGGAGGGCGAATACCTGCTCCTGGAAGTATGCCTTCATTTGAAGAAATGAAAGAAACGTTGGGTTTTAATACATATTATGAAGAGGAGAAAAGATATGCTATCAGCCCAACAAATTCTGGTTTGTAATTTTCCAGTTGACACCGAATGCTTAAACCTTCTTTTCATTGTTTAAATAAACCCTGATTTAGGATTAGTTATTATTCTTTGACTGTACCCTCAACTTTCGTTGTATTTATAGGATATTGGCCCTCTGACCGACCCATATGATAGCTCAGACCAGCAGCAGCCTCAAAGCCCTCAAGACCTCGTAACTGAGGTGATAATACCATCTGTATATACTGGAAATAAAGATCCCTTTTCTGGAATTTGGTCCCGTACGCTAAGGATCAGGATTACTGGAAGAGATGGATTTGAAAAACTTGATCTCAGAATTCCAGTAAGTGGATTTGACTTAATCAGTATACGGCTGAATCTGCTAATTTCCCCTTTTTGTACTTAAATATTTAAGAGCATTTCACTCTTTATGTTTCTCCTCACTTTTCACTCTGGACAGGCTGGTTTCTTGGATGGGATCACGAATATTGTTCCAGGTAAGATATCTTACAGAGAATATAAAAGTTTACACTGAATTACCACTTCTGGCGTATTGTCCAAACTTTCTATGATGGTCAGCCAGTCACCTTGTGAACGGTGAACCCAAAATCAAACAAACATAAATCATTGCCCACCCCATGAATTTAATTTGTTTTGGCTATATGATTGAAGTTCCTCTGATTTGATAATCACTTGGTGACTGAAAAGTTCACATGATTATTGTAGACAGTGTCCCGAAAAGCTGATAGAGCTGTCGCACTAGAAATTTAAACATTTAGTCAGTGATATATACAGCTTCAGTCGTGCATAGTTTAAAAAGTGATTTTAATTGCATCCTCATTGATATATGTAGCTCTAGTTGTCATGCAATGCAAGTGATATTAAAGTGATCCAAAGATGCTTTCCTCTTATTAAGTGAATTTCAACGTACTGAGTTTTATCCTCTGCAATTTGTAGCTTTAGTTGGTGTGGACATAAAAGAGCTGCTTAAAAATGCCACTGACGAAATAGGAGGTAAAGTGTTGCTGGACTTCAAAGACCGAATGGGGGACAGGATCATGGTTTTCCTAGAGTAACTTGCTACGTTTCATGTCACATAAAAGAGTTACCAGTGACAGTGTGGGTGATCAGATACAGTCAGTTGCAAATTTGAGCTGAATTAATGAACCTCCAATCAGATAGTCCATTGATGTGAGAACGAAATTTCAGTCTTATAGCTTTGCAAATTTGATATCATTTTGTCCAATTATCGAAACTATATTTTGATATATCCAACCTTCCAACTTTCATCTAGGGGCGCCGTGGGTAGAAGTTATTGATATGGCGCCATGCAATTATTGATCAGGCAATGTTTAAACTTATTTCACAGCCTCATTTCTCAATTCATGTGGCAGGTAGGTTGATGAATTCCTTGTCAATATTAAGGTTTTTTGTTATAACCAGGTGCAAATACATACAGTAGTACAAACACGTCATGAAGAGAATAATTAATTGATTTGTGAGAATTGATAGCACAAAATGATATGGCTTACTAATCATTCGTTTAGTTATCTGTATCCGTTTACCATCTGTTTATTAAATGGATGAAGCGGATGAATCATATCTATTTACAATCCATTTAATAAACGGATGATAAACGGATGATAAACGGATGATAAACGGATTGACGGATGAACCAGTATCCATTTAGCGTTCATTTACCATCCGGTTATTATCCTATTACCATCCATTTACTATTAACTCGTAAACGGATAAATGGATGGTAAATGAATATGAATGGTAAAAGGATAAACGGATTATTTATTAATCCATCATCCGTTTACAATCCGTTCATTTTATCTATTTAAGTTTAACGGATTAAACGGATGACAACCGTTTATCATCCGTCCATCTGTTTTGACAGATCTAGTTACTCATAGTAATAAGTTCTTTCTACTTATTAGTTTCAGATAAGAATTCGTTAAACCTAAACCTATAAAGAAAACCTAACGAAATACCTAAATCAATCTACCTTTCTACCATTATGTTGAAACCTTGGGGTTTTGATGATGACAAGTGATCAATACTGACTAGTGTATTGAGCGTGCAGATTGCTCTTCACTGGACTTACCGAACGACTAGTCTGAAGTCGTTGGCAGTTCCTGATATTTCGGACCCAGAAAAATCAGGGAAGATTATCTAGTTTCCTAAACTGATTATATCAATTGTGATAATATTCTAACTGCCTATATTGATAATGATAATATCCTAACTGCCTGTTAGAGTTTAGAGAAGATGTATTGAATAAAGAATTGAAAAGATATGATATTTCCTAAATCGGATCTTGCATTGGTTGTAGGGTTTGATAGAGAGGAGCGGCTTAGTATAAAAGCCAGCAGCAGGAGCTTGTAGCCGTGTGACTTTGTGAGAGAGCTAGAGGAGCGATCGAGACCAAAGCACAAGGAGACGAACAACGGCAGCGAGGAGAGCGAGCGTGACCGCGTTTATCACGTTGGTTGAGTGCTTTTAGTGTTAGGCTAGAGACTTCATTAGTCATCTAGTTGAGACGTCTTGCTGCAGAACTTCGACTTAGTTGGTGCTGAGAATCAAGGGGTGCAGCTTAGAACAGTAGTAAACGAGGAGTTGTACTAGCTGATTCAAGTGTATTCGGTTCGAGGACATTAATAAAGTTGAAGTTGAGAATCCTTCCAGTTGCTGCTGGAAGGGGTGGTTTTTCCCAGTTGGGTTTCCACCTAAAATCGTGAGTATGTTTTACTTGTGTTTTTACAGTACTCTTGTTTATTCCGCTGCGACTAGTCGTATCGAGGGACAAGTCGACCCTCACGACTAGAAGTACAAGCTAACCTCGATCCAACAATTGGTATCAGAGCCCGGTGCTCTAGATTAGTGTTAGCTTGCAGGTACATGGCTAAAACTTCGGAGATTGGACACCCCCGCACTGAAATCGGGAGAATATGACTGGTGGGTCAAACAGTTCAAGTCACATGTGTGTTCTCTGGACGCTCAGGTCTGGAAAGTATTACTAGAGGAGATGAACCGATTTTGGACCAAATGATGCTGTTAAAGATGAGAATCTTTATGATGAAGAAGACTATCGGATTGTTGAAAAGAATCATCGTGCAAAAAGGTTCTTCTTCAAGCACTGAGTGAAGGAGACAAACGGAAGATTCTAGGTATGACACTGCTAATGAGATTTGGGAAGCCTGAAGAAGACTGTACTCTGGAATGAAGATATCCAGAAAAACAGAATATTGACAGCACTCAAGGAGTATGAGTCGTTGCTCAGGGAAGGAATGAATCTCTGGAGGATTTCCACTCCAGGTTCCAGACATGTGTGGGACAACTAGTCTTTCTGGGTGAAAAGATGGAGGACTGGAGAATCACTCACCGGTTCCTCCAGGCACTGGATCCTAGCTGGGATCACATAGCAATGGCTCTTCATGCTCAATCAGATATTAAAGCCATAACACTGGAAGAACTTGTAGCGAGACTTCAGTCACATGCTATCGTGTTCAAAGGGAAGACTGCCTCCAGAGAAGCTACAAAGTCCAAGTCTCTGGCACTTAAGTTGAGAAAGCGTTTGAACTGTCCAGACTGATGCTCAAGAGGATGATGACCTGGATGAATCCACTGCCTTGATCACCAGAGCACTAAGAATGACAAAACTGGACGCTATGAGGAAATTCAGAAAGTTTAACAAAGAAGACAACCAGAACTCACAGCCATCCAGTCAGAACATACAATCGACTGGCCCTAAGGACAAGAGGGACATCATATGCTGGTGGTGCCAGAAGAAAGGACATAGATCATCTGAGTGTTTGAGAAAGAAGGCAGGGAAGCCTGCCACTGAAAGAGATGGTAAAGCAATGCTGGCTGCATGGGGAGATGAAGGAGAAGAGAGTGACTGTGATCTACCGGAGAATCGGGAAGTATGCTTGATGGCACTTGGAGATGACGCAGATAATGAGGTAACTTCTAACTCTTCTTCTAGAATGTCTCGTGCTGATTTATTAGAACTCCTGAAAAAACTAACAGATGTGAACGACGAAATGAGTAGTATATTGGAAGAGCAGAAAGTAGAAATTGCAGGTCTTACTGAAGAAAATCTCTTATGGTCAAGTACTGCTATAGAACTTCAGAATGCGATGAAAAAGAAATCTGTCAAGTGCAACAACTGTCCTGAGCTGAAAGAGGAAGTTAACCAATTAAGGAATGAGATGCAGAAATTAGAAAAGGAGAAAACAGAACTGACTAATGAACTGGGAAAGAAAAGTCAAGAGAATAAAGAACTGGTCACAGAACTAGACAAGTTAAGGCTGAAGAAGGTGCCTACTCTGAGTGAAAGATTCCGACCAGGTCTTGGATACGGTGCTGAGGAGAAACTCATAGCCTCCTCAAGTTCTGACAAAGTAAGCCATAGCCAGAAAGCTCCGAAAGATCATTCCAACGACCAGTATGTCCCGTTTGATGGTTCTAAGGCATATCAGATGTGGAAGAAGCAAGCAGACAACACTGGACCACTAAACTTCCAGGCAAGAAAGAAAGGGAAACCGTTCAGACCAGGGAACAGCAAGTACGTAAACCTGAGATCACACCGTGTTTGCTGGCACTGTGGTAATAATGGACATTACCGCAGAGAATGTGATAAGCTAGAAGCTGATAGGAAGAGGAATGAGATGTACATCGGGAACCGTGGTCAGGAATTCAGGGGGAACCACAAGTGGAAAGAACCCATAAGGTCACAACAAAGGAACCCCCGAGGGTATGAATCAGCACCGCACTACCGTGAAGGACCCCACAACACTGGGCTAGACAGAGACAATCTACGCCACACTATCAGAAGGAACATCCTCGATACCTGGACTAGACAGAGACAGTCACTCACATGGATTCACATCAAGGAGGACCTAGGGAAACTCCAAGAAGGAAGATTGATCTTGGAACAGAATGGAAACCAAACCCACTAACAAATTTATTAATGCTGTTTCCTATAAATCTAAAGCAATTAAGCCCAAGTCAATCTGGGTTCGTAAGACTGATGTTTCCTTGCAGGTAAAGAAGAAGGACAGAAGTGGTTCATAGACAGTGCGTGCTCACTCCACATGACAGGGAACAAGGAGTGGTTTCTAACCTCAATAAACATCAAGGAGGACCGATCACCTTTGGAAACAAGAGCAGAGGTGAAATTTGTGGGATCGGTACTGTAAGTCTGTCTAGTACTACTCAAGTAGAAGATGTTAGTTATGTTAGGGTTTAAGTTATAACTGCTAAGTGTTGCTCAGTTATCACAAAAAGGTAAAAATCGAATTATTTTCACTGACACTGACTGTTTGGTTGAGCGCATTGAGACAGGAAAGATTCTTCTGAAGGGAATAAGAAATAACAATGTCTATATTGTTGATCACTCGTTTGAGCCAGAAGGGGAGTTGTCTTGTGTCGCACTCAGATGATTCTGATTTATGGCACCGAAGACTAGGACATGCCAGTCTACGTCTTCTCTCCAAACTCCAAAAGAAGAATCTAGTAGAAGGATTACCCAGCGTGAAGGAATCTGAGAACGGAGTATGTAGTTCTTGTGCCAAAGGTAAAATGGTGAGAAGCTCCTTCAAATCAAAGGACTGGGTGAGTTCCAAGAAGCCTCTAGACTTGATTCATATGGATCTGTGCGGACCGATGCGTGTCCAGAGTAGAGGAGGTAATCGGTATGTACTAGTCATTGTTGATGACTACTCAAGGTACACCTGGACTATCTTTCTTAGAACTAAAGATGAAACTTTTGATGAGTTCGAAAATTGGAAAACTAGTGTTGAACGATTACTTGACTTATCTATTATCTCACTACGTACTGACCATGGAACAGAGTTCCAGAACTCTCAATTTCTTGACTTGTGCAGACTGGAAGGTATAAGTCATAACTTCTCCGCTCCAGGACCCCCAACAGAACGGAGTGGTTGAAAGGAAAAATCGAACTCTAGAGGACATGACTAGGACCATGATGATAGCCAGTAATCTTCCTAGAAACTTCTGGGCCGAAGCACTACATGCCGCATGCTACATCATCAACAGAGCCTATCTGAGACCAGGGATTGACAAGACTCCATATGAGCTTCTGAGGGGTAGAAAACCAAATCTGTCTCACCTGCGTTTTCGGTTGCAAGTGCTATGTGCACAATAATGGTAAGGACAGTCTCGGTAAGTTTGATCCGAGAAGTGACGAAGGAACTTTCGTTGGATACTCATCTTCAAGCAAAGCCTACAAAGTCTATAATCATCGTTGAAGAGAGTAGAAGAGTCAATACATGTCAGGTTCGATGAGTCAGTATGGGAGGAAAGTCTGTGAGATCTTTGGAGCTGACAAAAGATGACGATGATGACTTCGAACTGACCAGAGATGAGTGGACTCCAGAGGAAGATCCTGTAGACGAACCAGTTCCTGTGCCTCAAGGAACAAGTGGAGGAGAAGGGCTCATAATGACAACAATGCAGAAGATGAAGAATCTGACAAGGAAGAAGATACTGTGTGGAACCAGTAGCTGATAATGGACAAACAAAATGAACAGATGAGGATAATCAGTTACCACTCTGGAAGTGCTCCACCAGAGAGAGAGAATACAGACACAGCAAATCAAGAGTTCCCAGAACGAGTGGACGACAGAGTCATCCTCCGATCAAATTCAGAGACTATTACACTGAACTTCCTAACCTGTCATCACAGAACACTAGTGGTAATGGTCAAGTTGCTTTATTGAGTTATTGTGCTAACACTGCCTTTGTTTCTCTTGCAGAACCAAAAACGGTGACTGAAGCACTGAAGGATCCAGACTGGGTAGTAGCCATGCAAGAAGAGCTCCACCAGTTCGAGCGCAACAAAGTCTGGGAACTAGTCCCTCGTCCATCTGACCGGACCATCATTGGTACCAAGTGGGTATTCAAGAACAAGCTTGATGATCAAGGGAACATTGTACGAAACAAAGCAAGATTGGTGGTCAAAGGGTATAACCAGCAGGAAGGCATAGACTATGATGAGACATTCGCACCAGTGGCAAGACTGGAGGCAATCAGACTGCTGATTGCGTATGCTGCCTACCATGGATTCAAGTTGTACCAAATGGACGTTAAGACGGCCTTTCTGAATGGAATTCTGAAAGGAAGAGTGTATGTGTCTCAGACACCTGGTTTGAAGATCACCAGTTCCCAAATCATGTCTACCGATTGGAGAAAGCACTGTACGGCTGAAACAGGCCCCTCGCGCCTGGTATGAACGATTGTCCCAGTTCTTACTTGATCATGGATATACCAGAGGACAGGTAGACAAGACTTTGTTCTTGCTGAAAAAGGGAAGTGATATACTAGTAGTTCAAGTTTATGTAGACGATATTATTTTTGGATCCACTAACACTTCTCTTGTCAAGGAATTTTCAGAGCTCATGAGAACAGAATTTGAAATGAGTATGGAAGGTGAACTCACTTCTTTCTTGGTTTACAAGTGTCACAGGAAAAGGAAGGAACCAAGATCTACCAACAGAAGTACCTGAGGGAGATGATAAAGAAGTTTGGTATGGGCGATGCCAAACACTTCAGTACCCCAATATCCCCAAACGACTCGCTTGGGAAGGACGAGTCAGCTCCACCAGTTGATCAGAAACTTTATCGGGGAATGATAGGTTCACTTCTTTACTTAACTGCTAGCCGACCAGATATAATGTATAGTGTTTGTCTCTGTGCCAGGTTTCAGGCTGACCCCAGAGAAACACACTTGAAGGCAGTTAAGAGAATACTCAGGTATCTTAAGGGAACTGACAACTTGGTGTGTGGTATCCTAGAGGAGAAACGCTAGAACTTGTGGGATACACGACGCAGACTTCGCTGGAAGCAGAGTGGATCGGAAGTCGACTCTGGAACAGCTCAGTTTCTTGGCTCATGTTTAGTCTCCTGGTCTTCCAAGAAACAGAATTCAGTGGCACTTTCCACTGCAGAGGCAGAGTATATGGCAGCTGCTGCATGCTGCTCTCAGCTGTTATGGCTCCGACAACAGCTAAGTGACTATGGTCTTAAATTACTTTCAGTTCCTTTTCTGTGATAACACTAGTGCTATTGAAATCTCTAAGAATCCTGTGCAGCACACTAGAACAAAGCATATAGAGACACGTTATCACTTTCTAAAAGACTGGGTTGAAAAGGGAATAGTCACAATGAACTACTGTAGGACAGATGATCAAGTCGCTGACATTTTCACGAAGGCCTTGCATAGGGAACTCTTCGAAAGGCTCCGAATGGAGCTGGGTATGATCTCTCTATCCTAATCAGTATATAACTTCTACTACTAACCTCTGTCTGATCTGAATATTCATCTCTGTGTTAGTAGATAGAAGTGACTAGTGATCATCGAGTAGAGGTCACATATCTTGTGTACTAGTAGCTTCAGTACAGCTTAAGACTCCGTCACATATGGTAAAACTGTGATATACTTCAGTATGTTCTTTGTGACCTAACAACACTTCCTATTTGTTCCCACATTATAAGCCCAAAGGAAGTAGTTGAGACCATCCCTAGCCTATTCAGATCTAGCTGTCTCCACCCATCTGTTTTGACTAGTAGTTAGGAGACACTAGTGGTAGAGATACACACATATACTAAAATGATCATATGCTTGGTGTGTTTATGTATTTTGACTAACATGCTTTTCTTTGGAGTAATGTTTTTCTGTCACTAGGACAACTGCCGCATTACTTCCTTCACCATATACCTTGGGACTGGTTAATCAGAGAGACTAGTGGTAAGACTTGGTGTCAGACAGCATTCATTAGCCACCGACTGGATCGACCAATGAGATACAGATTTTGTTACACCCGAAGAAAACGATTGGACTTATCAGTAGGTGAGGTGACAAATTTGGATAATTTTGAAATTCAAATTTTGGTGAGAGAATATTTAGGAGGATTTTTGGAAAGTATAAAAACAGATTTTTGGGATCATCTCCTCTCACAATTGCCGCCGATTCAAAACCCTAAATCGCAGAAACCCTAATCCGGACATCAACCCTCTCCAATGGATTTCTCAGGCTTCAACCTGCTGCCATGCTCACACCAGATGAATTACGTGCTATGGCGAGTGCCATGGAGAAGATGCAGCAAGCAAAGGCTGCGGCTGAGGGCGCGAAGGCATCCGCTTCTACAACTGATTCCTCAGATTGTTGCTCGCCTCCACGAGCCGATTGCTCCTACTGAGGACCAAATTGCATAATTGATGATGTGGTGAAGTCCGTGCCAACTGAGAGGTCAGATGAAAAGGTAGACGGCGCAACCATGGAGACTGAGACAGTTCCGGTGGTGGTGAGTCAGGAACCCGCTACGGGTGAGTCCGCTGAACAGTTACCGTCAAAGAGGACAGAGGAGATTGGGACTCTGAGCGATGAAGAGATGACTGATATGAAGGAGACGGAGAACACTGAGGAGCTACCGGCCACCACCGAAGATCAAGGACTACGGACTATGACAGCAGAGGGAGATGACCGGTCGTTAGGAGAGAAGGATGACACCACAGATGGTAAACAGTCCAGCCAGGAAGACAGCTTGAGCATGGGAATATCTCTGGGTAAAAGGATAGGCACCAGAAACAAGATGAAGAAGGTTGCTTCCGGCATTCTGCCAAGCAACAAGAGGAAGGCAGAGTCTACTGCCTCTGGTGACCGTCAGGTGAGGGTAAAGAGAGACGCAGCCAAAGACTTCCCTAAGTCCTCGGATAAGGCATGCCAAGGTATCATTAGAGATATGGCTTTTGACCCTGACTATTTGTTGATAATGATCTTGGTATTGTGGTTGATCTGATTACGTGTCAAGGCTGGGATGAGTTGTTTGTTGGTCCAGCAATGGTAGATGTTGGTCTGGTAAAAGAATTCTATAAGTCGCTTGATGTGGTGCCTGGTAGTGAGAGGTTAACTGTAAGTTTTAAGATTGGGAAGGAAAGATTTAAGCTCACTGAAAGAGACCTTGCTACTATTCTGGAAATACCGTGCAAGGGGTATGATGAGTTGAATGCTGGAATCCCCATGGATGTGGCTGAGCGGAGAGATCCATGAAGTTGTGCTGGGCAAGGGAGAAAATATGCCGGTGATCTCGAGTGCTCTGGAGTACTTAGCACTCTGTTTGCTGCCAAGGGGAGGTAAGCACACTGTTCCCACCACATATGAGGAGGTTCTGTTATGGAAAATTCTGACAAGGGCACCAGTCAATCTGCCTAAGATTATCCTCCAACTGATGGTGGTTGTGAGGAAATCCCTGTCCAAAGCTACCATACCCCAGACTGGTCAAGATGATTCTCCTGTACTTCAAGGCTTATAACCCGAAGATTGAGGTTTGCTGCTCTCGCCAACTGAATGAAGGACACATGGGTCGCATCAACTATGCTGGAGTGAAGGCATGGTTGGGTGCACAAGTACGAGCTGGCTGAGGGAGGAGCAGAGATATGGAAAGGAAAGGAGAAGGAGCCAGTCAGTGTGGACCTGGATGATGATCAGGATAAGGAGCAAGCTGAGGATAAAGTGCTGTTTCTCAGAGGAAGGAAATTATTAGCTTGCTTCGATCTCTGAATGAGAAGGTGGATGTTGCTGAAGATGGATCAGTTTATTGCGGGTCAGACCACCAGTCGCACCTCTTGATCTCTGATGACCAGTTCCTAAGGCCCTTCAGTTTCGACCTAGCACATTTTCCCTTTTCTTTTTGAAACTTTTAACTGAACTTGTCCTGTTTTGCCCGATGTGACGGGGTTTTTATTTGAACTGCTCTATTTTACACATGCTTATGATTGACTGATATTTTGGTGTCTGCTTGTCTTTGTTCTACTAACCCGGATTATGATATTTTTGATAATGACAAAAGGGGGAAGTAGTGGCTGTTATGTGCAGGTAAAGGACTCAGTCACTCCTAAGGAACCTTGAAGACGACCTAGCGCATGGACTTAGGGGGAATGCTCGGTAGCTTGGTCGGTAATTGAATCTGCACATCACTTGTCTTATCCTTAATTTTTTTTGGATTATTTGTCATCATCAAAAAGGGGGAAATTGTTGAACCCTTGGGGTTTTGATGATGACAAGTGATCAATACTGACTAGTGTATTGAGTGTGCAGATTGTGCTTCACTGGACTTACGGAACGACTAGTCTAAGGTCGTTGGCAGTTCCTGATATTTCGGACCCAGAAAAATCAGGGAAGAATATTTTGTTTCTTAATTTGATTAGATCGATTTTGATAATATTCTAACTGCCTATATTGATAATGATAATATCCTAACTGCTTTAGAGTTTAGAAAAGATTATTGAACAAAGATTTGAAAAGATATGATATTTCCTAAATTGAATCTTGCATGGATTGTAGGGTTTTGAGAGAGGAGTGGCTTAGTATAAAAGCCAGCAGCAGGAGCTTGTAGCCGTGTGACTTTGTGAGAGAGCTAGAGGAGCGATCGAGACCAAAGCACAAGGAGACGAGCAACGGCAGTGAGGAGAGCGAGCGTGACCGCGTTTATCACGTTGGTTGAGTGCTTTCGTGTTAGGCTAGAGACTTCTTAGTCATCTAGTTTGAGACGTCTTGCTGCAGAACTTCGATTGAGGTGCTGAGAATCAAGGGGTGCAGCTTAGAACAGTAGTAAACGAGGAGTTGTACTAGCTGATTCGAGTGTATTCGGTTCGAGGACATTAATAAAGTTGAAGTTGAGAATCCTTCCAGTTGCTGCTGGAAGGGGTGGTTTTTCCCAGTTGGGTTTCCACCTAAAATCGTGAGTATTGTTTTTACTTGTGTTTATTACAGTACTCTTGTTTATTCCGCTGCGACTAGTCGTATCGAGGGACAAGTCGACCCTCACGACTAGAAGTACAAGCTAACCTCGATCCACAATTGGTATCAGAGCCGGTGCTCTAGATTAGTGTTAGCTGCAGGTACATGGACTAGAAAACTTTGGAGATTGGACACCCCACCATGAAATCGGGAGAATATGACTGGTGGTCAAACAGTTCAATCACATGTGTGTTCACTGGATGCTCAGGTCTGGAAAGTCATTACTAGAGGAGATGAACCAATTTTGGACCAGATGATGATGGTTAAGGATGAGGATCTTTATGATGAAGAAGACTATCGGATCGTTGAAAAGAACCATCGTGCTAAAAGAGTTCTCCTTCAAGCACTGACCGAAGGAGACAAACGGAAGATACTAGGATATGACACTGCCAATGAGATTTGGGAGGCCCTGAAAAGACTGTACTCTGGGAATGAGGATATCAGAAGAACAGAATATTGACAGCACTTAAGGAGTATGAGTCGGTTGCTCAGGGAAGGAATGAATCTGGGAGGACTTTCACTCCAGGTTCCAGACATGTGTGGGACAACTGGTCTTTCTGGGTGAAAAGATGGAAGACTGGAGAATCACTCACCGGTTCCTCCAGGCACTGGATCCTAGCTGGGATCATATAGCAATGGCCCTACAGCTCAATCGGATATTAAAGCTATATCACTGGAAGAACTTGTAGCGAGACTTCAGTCACATGCTATTGTATTCAAAGGGAAGACGGCCTCCAGAGAAGCTACAAAGTCCAAGTCACTGGCACTTAAGGTTGAAAAAGCTTTTGAACTAGTCCAGACTGATGCTCAAGATGATGAGGACCTGGATGAATCCACTGCGTTGATCACCAGAGCACTAAGAATGACAAAACTGGATGCTATGAGGAAAGTCAGAAAATTTAACAGAGAAGACAACCAGAACTCACAGTCCGCTAATCAGAACACACAATTGACTGGTCCAAAGGACAAGAAGGAAATCATATGCTGGTGGTGCCAAAAGAAAGGGCATAGATCATCTGAGTGTCTGAGAAAGAAGGCAGGAAAGCCTGCTACCGAAAGGGATGGCAAAGCAATGCTAGCTGCATGGGGAGATGAAGGAGAGGAAAGTGACTGCGATCTACCAGTGAATCGGGAAGTATGCTTGATGGCACTTGGAGATGACGCGAATAATGAGGTAACTACAAACTCTTCTTCTAGAATGTCTCGTGCTGATTTATTAGATCTACTGAGAAAACTAACCGATATGAATGAAGAAATGAGTAGTACATTGGAGGAGCAGAAAGTTGAAATTGCAGGTCTTATTGAGGAAAATCTGTTATGGTCTGGTACTGCTATAGAACTTCAGGATGCGATTAAGAAGAAGTCTGTCAAATGCAACAACTGTCCTGATCTGAAAGAGGAAGTCAACCAATTGAGGAATGAAATACAGAAACTGGAAAAGGAGAAAATGAGACTGACCAGTGAACTGGAAAAGAAGAGTAAGGAGAATGACGAACTGGTCACAAAACTGGACAAGCTGAAGATGAAGGCACCTGTTGTTGATGTGCTGAACAAAAGGTACCTACACTGAGTGAAAGATTCCGACCAGGTCTTGGATACGTTGCTGAAGAAAACACTCCACCAGTTCTGACAGAACACATAAGCCAGAAAGATTTGAAGGATCAACGACCAGTATGTGCCATTTGATGGTTCTAAGGCATATCAGATGTGGAAGAAGCAAGCAGACAACACTGGACCACTGAACTTCCAGGAAAGAAAGAAGGGTAAACCGTTCAGACCGGGAAAAAGTAAGTATGTAAACTTGAGATCGCACCGTGTTTGCTGGCACTGCGGTAATAATGGACATTACCGCAGAGAATGTGGTAAGCTAAAAGCTGATAGGAGAGGAATGAGATGTACACTAGGAATGGTCAGGAAGTCAGGGGGAACCACAAGTGGGAAGAACCCATGAGATCACAACAAAGATACTCTCAAGGCTGTAAATCGACACATCACCATCATGAGAAGCGACCACAACACTGGAACAGACAGAGACAGTCCTCACCTCGCTATCATAAGGAACAACCACAACACTGGACTGGACAACACTTGATTAGACAACACTGGACATCCACAGGAGGAAGACCTAGGCAAACTCCAAGAAGGAAAATTGATCTTGGAACAGAATGGAAACCTAATTCTACTAACAAATTTATTAATGCTGTTTCCTATAAATCTAAAGCAATTAAGCCCAAGTCGATCTGGGTTCGTAAGACTGATGTTTCCCTTGCAGGTAAAGAAGAAGGGACAGAGGTGGTTCATAGACAGTGCATGCTCACTCCACATGACAGGGAACAAGGAGTGGTTCTAACTCTCAATAAACATCAAGGAGGACCGATCACCTTTGGAAACAAGAGCAGAGGTGAAATTTGTGGGATCGGTACTGTAAGTCTGTCTAGTACTACTCATGTAGAAGATGTTAGTTATGTTAGAGGTTTGAGTTATAACCTGCTAAGTGTTTCTCAGTTATCGCAAAAAGGTAAAAATCGAATTATTTTCACTGACACTGACTGTTTGGTTGAGCGCATTGAGACAGGAAAGATTCTTCTGAAGGGAATAAGAAATAACAATGTCTATATTGTTGATCACTCGTTTGAGCCAGAAGGGGAGTTGTGCCTTGTGTCGCACTCAGATGATTCTGACTTATGGCACCGAAGACTAGGACATGCCAGTCTACGTCTTCTCTCCAAACTCCAAAAGAAGAATCTAGTAGAAGGATTACCCAGCGTGAAGGAATCTGAGAACGGAGTATGTGGTTCTTGTGCCAAAGGTAAAATGGTGAGAAGCTCCTTCAAATCAAAGGACTGGGTAAGTTCCAAGAAGCCTCTAGACTTGATTCATATGGATCTGTGCGGACCGATGCGTGTCCAGAGTAGAGGAGGTAATCGGTATGTACTAGTCATTGTTGATGACTACTCAAGGTACACCTGGACTATCTTTCTTAGAACTAAAGATGAAACTTTTGATGAGTTCGAAAATTGGAAAACTAGTGTTGAACGATTACTTGACTTATCTATTATCTCACTACGTACTGACCATGGAACAGAGTTCCAGAACTCTCAATTTCTTGACTTGTGCAGACTGGAAGGTATAAGTCATAACTTCTCCGCTCCTAGGACCCCCAACAGAACGGAGTGGTTGAAAGGAAAAATCGAACTCTAGAGGACATGACTAGGACCATGATGATAGCCAGTAATCTTCCTAGAAACTTCTGGGCCGAAGCACTACATGCCGCATGCTACATCATCAAGAGCCTATCTGAGACCAGGGATTGACAAGACTCCATATGAGCTTCTGAGGGGTAGAAAACCAAATCTGTCTCACCTGCGTGTCTTCGGTTGCAAGTGCTATGTGCACAATAATGGTAAGGACAGTCTCGGTAAGTTTGATCCGAGAAGTGACGAAGGAACTTTGTTGGATACTCATCTTCAAGCAAAGCCTACAAAGTCTACAATCATCGGTTGAAGAGAGTAGAAGAGTCAATACATGTCAGGTTCGATGAGTCAGTATGGGAGGAAAGTCTGTGAGAACTTGGAGCTGACAAAAGATGACGATGATGACTTCGAACTGACCAGAGATGAGTGGACTCCAGAAGAAGATCCTGTAGACGAACCAGTTCCTGTGCCTCAAGGAACAAGTGGAGGAGAAGGGGCTCATAATGACAACAATGCAGAAGATGAAGGATCTGACAAGGAAGAAGATACTGCTGTGGAACCAGTGGCTGATGATGGACAAAATGAAGCAAATGAGGATAATCAGTTACCAGGCTCTGGAAGTGCTCCACCAGAAGAGAGAATGCAGACACAGCAACATAAAGGAGCTCCCAGAACAAGTGGACGACAGAGTCATCCGCCGATCAAATTCAGAGACTATCACACTGAACTTCCTAACCTTTCGCCACAGAACACTACTGGTAATGGTCAAGTTGCATTATTGAGTTACTGTGCTAACACTGCCTTTGTTTCACTTGCAGAACCAAAAACGGTGACTGAAGCACTGAAAGGATCCAGACTGGGTAGTGGCCATGCAAGAAGAGCTCCACCAGTTCGAGCGCAACAAAGTCTGGGAACTAGTCCCTCGTCCATCTGACCGGACCATCATTGGTACCAAGTGGGTATTCAAGAACAAGCTTGATGATCAAGGGAACATTGTACGAAACAAAGCAAGATTGGTGGTCAAAGGGTATAACAGCAGGAAGGCATAGACTATGATGAGACATTCGCACCAGTGGCAAGACTGGAGGCAATCAGACTGCTGATTGCGTATGCTGCCTACCATGGATTCAAGTTATACCAAATGGACGTTAAGACGGCCTTTCTGAATGGAATTCTGAAAGAGGAGGTGTATGTGTCTCAGACACCTGGCTTTGAAGATCACCAGTTCCCAAATCATGTCTACCGATTGGAGAAAGCACTGTATGGTGAAACAGGCCCCTCGCGCCTGGTATGAGCGATTGTCCCAGTTTCTACTTGATCATGGATACATCAGAGGACAGGTAGACAAGACTTGTTCTTGCTGAAAAAGGGAAGTGATATACTAGTAGTTCAAGTTTATGTAGACGATATTATTTTTGGATCCACTAACACTTCTCTTGTCAAGGAATTTTCAGAGCTCATGAGAACAGAATTTGAAATGAGTATGGAAGGTGAACTCACTTCTTTCTTGGTTTACAAGTGTCACAGGAAAAGGAAGGAACCAAGATCTACCAACAGAAGTACCTGAGGAGATGATAAAGAAGTTTGGTATGAGCGATGCCAAACACTTCAGTACACCGATATCCCCAAATGACTCGCTTGGGAAGGACGAGTCAGCTACCCAGTTGATCAGAAACTTATCGGGGAATGATAGGTTCACTTCTTTACTTAACTGCTAGCCGACCAGATATAATGTATAGTGTTTGTCTCTGTGCCAGGTTTCAGGCTGACCCCAGAGAAACACACTTGAAGGCAGTTAAAAGAATACTCAGGTATCTTAAGGGAACTGACAACTTGGTGCTGTGGTATCCTAGAGGAGAATCGCTAGAACTTGTGGGATACACCGACGCAGACTTCGCTGGAAGCAGAGTGATCGGAAGTCGACCTCTGGAACAGCTCAGTTTCTTGGCTCATGTTTAGTCTCCTGGTCTCCAAGAAACAGAATTCAGTGGCACTTTCCACTGCAGAGGCAGAGTATATGGCAGCTGCTGCATGCTGCTCTCAGCTGTTATGGCTCCGACAACAGCTAAGTGACTATGGTCTTAAATTACTTTCAGTTCCTATTTTCTGTGATAACACTAGTGCTATTGAAATCTCTAAGAATCCTGTGCAGCACACTAGAACAAAGCATATAGAGACACGTTATCACTTTCTAAAAGACTGGGTTGAAAAGGGAATAGTCACAATGAACTACTGTAGGACAGATGATCAAGTCGCTGACATTTTCACGAAGGCCTTGCATAGGGAACTCTTCGAAAGGCTCCGAATGGAGCTGGGTATGATCTCTCTATCCTAATCAGTATATAACTTCTACTACTAACCCTGTCTGATCTGAATATTCATACTCTGGTGTTAGTAGATAGAAGTGACTAGTGATCATCGAGTAGGTCACATATCTTGTGTACTAGTAGCTTCAGTACAGCTTAAGACTCTCGTCACATATGGTAAAACTGTGATATACTTCAGTATGTTCTTTGTGACCTAACAACGCTTCCTATTTGTTCCCACATTATAAGCCCAAAGGAAGTAGTTGAGACCATCCCTAGCCTATTCAAATCTAGCTGTCTCCAGCCCCATCTGTTTTGACTAGTAATTAGGAGACACTAGTGGTAGAGGATACACACATATTAATGAATGATCATATATTTGGGTGTGTTTATGTGAATTTTGACTAACATGCTTTTCTTTGGAGTAATGTTTTCTGTCACTAGGACAACTGCCGCATTACTTCCTTCACAATATACCTTGGGACTGGTTAATCAGAGAGACTAGTGGTAAGACTTGGTGTCAGACAGCATTCATTAGCCACCGACTGGATCGACCAATGAGATACAGATTTTGTTACGCCCGAAGAAAACGATTGGACTTATCAGCATAGGTGAGGTGACAAATTTGGATAATTTTGAAATTCAAATTTTGGTGAGAGAATATTTAGGAGGATATTTGGGAGTATATATACAGATTTTTGGGATCACCTCTTTCACAATTGCCGCCGATTCAAAACCCTAAATCGCAGAAACCCTAATCCGGACATCAACCCTCTCCAATGGATTTCTCAGGCTTCAACCTTGCTGCCATGCTCACACCAGATGAATTACGTGCTATGGCGAGTGCCATGGAGAAGATGCAGCAAGCAAAGGCTGCGGCTGAGGGCGCGAAGGCATCCGCTTCTACAACTGATGCTCCTCAGATTGTTGCTCCGCCACCGGAGCCGATTGCTCCTACTGAGGACCAAATTGATGCAATGATTGATGATGTGGTGAAGTCCGTGCCAACTGAGAGGTCAGATGAAAAGGTAGACGGCGCAACCATGGAGACTGAGACAGTTCCGGTGGTGGTGAGTCAGGAACCCGCTACGGGTGAGTCCGCTGAACAGTTACCGTCAAAGAGGACAGAGGAGATTGGGACTCTGAGCGATGAAGAGATGACTGATATGAAGGAGACGGAGAACACTGAGGAGCTACCGGCCACCACCGAAGATCAAGGACTACGGACTATGACAGCAGAGGGAGATGACCGGTCGTTAGGAGAGAAGGATGACACCACAGATGGTAAACAGTCCAGCCAGGAAGACAGCTTGAGCATGGGAATATCTCTGGGTAAAAGGATAGGCACCAGAAACAAGATGAAGAAGGTTGCTTCCGGCATTCTGCCAAGCAACAAGAGGAAGGCAGAGTCTACTGCTTCTGGTGACCGTCAGGTGAAGGCCAAGAGAGACGCACCCAAGGATTTCCCCAAGTCCTCGGATAAGGCATGCCAAGGTATTATTCGAGATATGGCTTTGACCTGACTATTTGTTTGATAATGATCTTGGTATTGTGGTTGATCTGATTACGTGTCAAGGCTGGGATGAGTTGTTTGTTGGTCCAGCAATGGTAGATGTTGGTCTGGTAAAGGAATTTTATAAGTCGCTTGAGGTTGTGCCTGGTAGTGAATTATTGACTGTGCGCTTTAAGATTGGGAAGGAGAAATTCAAGTTTAGTGAGAGAGACCTTGCTACTATTCTGGAAATACCGTGCAAGGGGTATGATGAGTTGAATGCTGGAATCCCCATGGATGTGGCTGAGGCAGAGATCCATGAAGTTGTGCTGGGCAAGGGAGAAAATATGCCGGTGATCTCTAGGGTGCTTCTGGAGTACTTAGCACTGTGTTTGCTGCCAAGGGAGGTAAGCACACTGTTCCCACCACATATGAGGAGGTTCTGTTATGGAAAATTCTGACAAGGGCACCAGTCAATCTGCCTAAGATTATCCTCCAACTGATGGTGGTGTGAGGAAATCCTGTCCAAAAAGCTGCCATACCCCAGACTGGTCAAGATGATTCTCCTGTACTTCAAGGCTTATAACCCGAAGATTGAGGTTTGCTGCTCTCGCCAACTGAATGAAGGACACATGGGTCGCATCAACTATGCCTGGAGTGAAGGCATCGGTTGGGTGCACAAGTACGAGCTGGCTGAGGGAGGAGCTAGAGATATGGAAAAGGAAAAGGAGAAGGAGCCAGTACCAGTAGTGGACCTGGATGATGATCAAGAGGATAAGGAGCAAGCTGAGGATACAAGTGCTGTTTCTCAGAGGAAGGAAATTATTAGCTTGCTTCGATCTCTGAATGAGAAGGTGGATCAGTTGCTGAAGATGGATCAGTTTATTGCGGGTCAGACCACCAGTCGCACCTCTTGATCTCTGATGACCAGTTCCTAAGGCCCTTCAGTTTCGACCTAGCACATTTTCCCTTTTCTTTTTGAAACTTTTAACTGAACTTGTCCTGTTTTGCCCGATGTGACGGTGGTTTTATGTTGAACTGCACTATTTTACACATGCTTATGATTGTCTGATATTTTGGTGTTCTGCTTGTCTCTTGTTCTACTAACCCGGATTATGATATTTTTGATAATGACAAAAGGGGGAAGTAGTGGCTGTTATGTGCAGGTAAAGGACTCAGTTCACTCAGTTCTAAGGAACCTTGAGATGACGACCTAGCGCATGGACTTAGGGGGAATGCTCGGTAGCTTGGTCGGTAATTGAATCTGCACATCACTTGTCTTATCCTTAATTTTTTTTGGATTATTTGTCATCATCAAAAAGGGGGAAATTGTTGAACCCTTGGGGTTTTGATGATGACAAGTGATCAATACTGACTAGTGTATTGAGTGTGCAGATTGTGCTTCACTGGACTTACGGAACGACTAGTCTAAGGTCGTTGGCAGTTCCTGATATTTCGGACCCAGAAAAATCAGGGAAGAATATTTTGTTTCTTAATTTGATTAGATCGATTTTGATAATATTCTAACTGCCTATATTGATAATGATAATATCCTAACTGCTTCTTAGAGTTTAGAAAAGATTTATTGAACAAAGATTTGAAAAGATATGATATTTCCTAAATTGAATCTTGCATGGATTGTAGGGTTTGATTGAGAGGAGTGGCTTAGTATAAAAGCCAGCAGCAGGAGCTTGTAGCCGTGTGACTTTGTGAGATAGCTAGAGGAGCGATCGAGACCAAAGCACAAGGAGACGAGCAACGGCAGTGAGGAGAGCGAGCGTGACTGCGTTTATCACGTTGGTTGAGGGCTTTTAGGCTTAGGCTAGAGACTTCCTTGGTCATCTAGTTTGAGACGTTTGCTGCAGAACTTCAACTTGGATTGGTGCTGAGAATCAAGGGGTGCAGCTTAGAACAGTAGTAAACGAGGAGTTGTACTAGCTGATTCGAGTGTATTCGGTTCGAGGACATTAATAAAGTTTGAAGTTGAGAATCCTTCCAGTTGCTGCTGGAAGGGGTGGTTTTTCCCTGTTGGGTTTCCACCTAAAATCGTGAGTACTGTTTTACTTGTGTTTATTACTTACTCGTGTTTATTCCGCTGCGACTAGTCGTATCGAGGGACAAGTCGACCCTCACGACTAGAAGTACAAGCTAACCTCGATCCAACATCAATGTCCTTACAAAATTGATACATATAAAATTCGAAACTCAAATATTATAGCTTTTAATATTGACAAACTCAAATCTAACACATTTGAAAATTTTCTCACAACCATTTATGTGGTCTGTTTTCCGAATGATGAATAAATAAATCAAGCATATGTAGGGGTGTGTCATAGGGTCAAGCCGATTCATTTAAAAATAAATTAAGTCCAAGCGTTAAATAGGAAAAAATCTATATTCCCGATCAAAAATTCAGGTCGGCTTGGCTCGCGGCTTGTAAAAGACTTCCAACTGCTGACAAACAAAGGGTCCATGCTGCTGATAAGTTCTGTCCTTGGTGTAAAAGTGAGCTTGAAACAAACGATCATATTTTATTCAATTGCAGAGCCATGCCAGTAATGGAAGATTGTATGAGGAAGCTTGGTTTTCGAGTTCAATGGAAGAGTTGGGAGGAGATGATCTGCTGGATTGCAAATAAGGGATGGAAATCAAGAGGTGAGATGGAGGAAACTCAGTTTATTATTTGTGCTGCGATTTATGAAACATGGTGCAACAGAAACAATACAATTTTCAAGGGTTCAACACAGGACTATGACAATATCAGTTACAAAGTGGAAAGAATGCTGCAGCTGAAGCTCAACATCCGGCTGAACAAATGAAGCTGTGATGTGCTCTTTTCATTTGGGGTTGTTGTTGTTTAAGCCTTATGCAGGATACTCTTGTCTGGTGTCTGTGTTGTCTGCTCTGTTGTTTTGAGTTTGTTTGTGCTCTGTTTGTGGTTGTTGTGCTCCCTTGCTGTGTTGTGGTGTTTGTTGGCTTCCATGCTTTGGTTGTTTGAGTGTCTGTCGTTATCTTTTTTGCTAATGAAAATCGCCTTTTCTGCAAAAAAAAAAATCAGGTCGGCCCTTCAAAATATTTCTCAAGCTTTTCGTATTTCTTTTGACCAGGCCAAATTCGGGCTTTAGTCAGCTCAAATTCTAGTTTTACTGAATTTTAAAGAATATTACATATTTTTTAATTTGAATCATATAAAAATATATCAAAGATAATAAATTTTTTTTATAAATATTTACATATTTTGAACAAATATGTCTCTTTATTTTTTTGGAAAAAATATAAATACATATAAATTTGAAAAATGAGCTAACTGTAATATATTGTGAACTAGTTCTTTTATTTGGTGAGTATTATGTAATGAAACCATAGAAAATATTTATTTTATGACTCAAAAAATTTGTATTTAAGTTTAAAATCAAAATAAATATAGCATATTGTTGGAAATTGTTTAAATTTCTAAGTGTGTGAAAAAAATGGGTTTGACTCATTTTAAAAGCCAATTTCGATGTCTTGTGTACATTGAATCGAATAGTTCAAGTCTTGATTGAAATCCTTGCAAGGTGTGTAATAAGATTGAATATTCGAACGCCAAATTTTGATCGAGTATCTTGTGAGATATCGATTTGCAAAGTTGCATAGAAAATATGACATGTTTGAGTCCATGAAGAATGGATGTCAAGAATTGTATGTTCCTAAGTCACTATGTACATGTGTGACATGATTTACATCATAGGCTATGCAACTATCCTAAGTAAATCAAAACTACGTAGTTTTGTTTTAGGAGATAACAAATTTGTTATCATTTGGTTTGGGTGATGCTTAGTTTTTCACCATCCCATTAATATCTTGGAAATTACAAAGATAATTGGGAAGTGGGTGGAGACTTTTGAGCTAATCGATTGGCTTATGATCACTATAAAAGGAGACTAGCTACCTCCTTTCTTAGTATCAAATACACAACAAACAATCCTCCTCTTGTGAGTCAGTAGCATAGAAATTGTTTCCGGTGATAGTTGAAGGCCTGCTCCATCTCGCTTCTACTGATCTGTGCAAATCAGTGAGAAGTCCCGTTGTCGTATCCTGGGAAGCAAGTTGTCAAACCACACCACCCTGCACATAGGGAGGCAATTACGCTTTAAGGAAATTGCCAAGCAAGCTTCAACGAATCTGGTTTAGTATTCCTGCTCAATTTCCTTACTGTTTATTTACTCAGTAATTTATTTTTATTCAGATCCTGTTTTACCGACATTATTTTCTAACAATCTTAAAGCGTAATTTGTGGTTAAACAGGTTCTGATCTACCAAGTGTTTAATCCGTTGAGGCCTTGAATTATTTTAATTTGATTTGGTCTTTATCAATTACTTTGATCAGCCGTGCATGCTACTGCGTTTGTAGTGATCTGTTGAATCTAATTTCTAATTGCTAATTGCTTTTGCTAAGTAAATTTAATTATTATAAAATTCTGTTGCATGTTAGTGAAGTTTCGTAATCTGTTTAGAATTTTGTTGAAACTTTTGTTGAATAGATTAAGTAACAGAATCCGACTAGACTAAGTCTTTTTATTATTCGTTGCATAAAAGTAGGTATTGCTTAGACTTGATCAACTATTAGCCACGGCCTGATTGATTTTAATTTAATTAATATTATTTTAATTATTGAGTTTCCGTGACTTACATTTGATCAATATTCAGTAACTTAACGTTTGATAAGTTTGATTATATTTCAACAAATTACTAACTTGATTTGTTTATGCCTGTAGTTACAAAAATGAATATTGATAACGTCAACATGGAGGTTGATCCGAATGTTCTAGCCGCTAATGAGATGCAGCAGTTCATGGCTGATGTGGCAGCCGGAGTGGATCCGGTTACTGTAGTGCCATTGGGCAGGATCCAGTTGGAACTGGTGGAATGCAGCAGACTCCCGCTGTTGTAGTTAATGGTACTGCACCTCTGGGTCAGTTTCCTACTACTCCAGCAACTGTTGGATTGGGTCTCAGACCAACCACAGCTGTGATAGGGAGTGGACATATTGGTCCCAGTGCACGAGTGCCCCCTGCAATGATGCCGGCTGAAAAAGCCTGAGAAAATTCCAATGGTCTGAAATTTCAAGAGGTGGCAGCAGAAGATGAAGTTCTTATCTGACCACTCTAGGTCTGTCAAAGTACCTGACTGAGGATCCACCTTTGTTCAGTGAAGACTCAGATGTCCATGATCACATACAGAGTGTGATGTGGCATGATTCTGACTATCTATGTCGGAACTATGTCATGAATGGACTAGCTGACAGTCTGTACAATGTGTACACGTCTGTTAAGACAGCTAAGGAGTTGTGGGAGTCCTTGGACTACAAGTACCGAAGGGAGGATGCAGGCTCCAAGAAGTTCATTGTAGGCAAGTTTCTTGAATACAAGATGACCGACTCCAGGACTGTGGTGAGTCAGATGCAGGAACTGCAACTCATATTTCATGAGATTGCTTCTGAGGGGATGACTCTGAGTGAGACATTCCAGGTGGCTGCTGTGATTGAGAAGCTGCCTCCATCTTGGAGAGACTTCAAGAACTACCTCAAGCACAAGGGCAAGGAGATGAATCTGGAAGAGATATATCTGAAGCTCAGGATTGAGGAGGAGAACCGAGGCTCTGATAGGAAGCTGAGGTTGATACCTGAGAGGGCCAACGTTGTGGAGCATGATGCAAGCTCCAAGAAGAAGAAGTCTTCAAACAAGCTGGCTCCCAAGGGTGGTACCTGCAAAAAGAAAGGGCAACCCAAGTTCCAGGGGAAATGCTTCAATTGTGTCAGACTGGACACAAAGCTAATGAGTGCCCTAAGGAGAAAAAGAAAAAGAAAGAGGTCAACATTGCTGAGGCAGATGACGATGAGGACTTTCTGGTGGCTGTAATCTCTGAGTTGAATCTGGTGGACTCGAATGACAGAGATTGGTGGTTGGATACTGGAGCTACCTGCCACATATGCTCAACTGAGAGTGCCTTCTCCACTCTGAACAAGACTGGAACTGGAGAAAAGGTGTATATGGGCAACTCAGCCACTTCAGAGGTGAAGGGAAAGGGGACAGTGGTCCTGAAGTTCACCACAGGCAAGAAGCTAAAGCTGAATGATGTCCTGTTCGTGCCGGATGTGAAGAAGAATCTGATTTCTGGGACAGTGCTGGATAGCCATGGATTCAAGATGACATTCCAGTCTCAGAAAGTTGTACTTGTCAAGAATGACATGTATGTTGGTAGGGGCTATGTAAAGCAGGGCTTGTGGAAGCTGAATGCTATAGATATCAAGTCTGATGTAACTGATGCTAAGTCAAAAGTTATGAATAAAACTGATTCTTCTGCTTACTTGATTGAGTCCTCTAATTTATGGCATGAACGATTAGGACATGTAAATAATGAGTCCATCAGAAAATTAATGAATTTGGAATGTATACCCAAATGTCAAATAAACTTAGAACACAAATGTCAAACATGTGTTGAAGCTAAGCTAACGAGGACATCTTTTCACAGAGTTGAAAGAGATACCGAGCCCCTAGAATTAATACACAGTGATCTGTGTGATTTAAAATTCTTGCCAAGTAGAGGTGGTAATAAATATTTTGTGACTTTCATTGATGATAGTACAAAGTATTGCTACATTTATTTGCTTAAGAGCAAAGATGAAGCTGTTGAAAAATTTACTGCCTTTAAACTGGAAGTTGAAACCCAACTTGACAAGAAAATTAAAAGATTGAGAAGTGATCGGGGTGGTGAATATGTGGAACCATTTGGGGCATTCTGCGCACAACATGGTATTATTCATGAAGTAACCCCACCATACTCACCTCAGTCTAATGGTGTTGCTGAGAGAAAGAACAGAACACTAAAAGAGATGATGAATGCAATGTTGTTAAGTTCAGGGTTACCCCAGTCAATGTGGGGGGAAGCCATCTTATCAGCAAATTATCTCTTAAATAGAATACCTCGCAAAAGAAAGGATAAATCTCCTTATGAAATGTTTTTAGGAAGAAAACCTTCTTATAAACACTTGCGAGTGTGGGGGTGCTTAGCTAAAGTCTTGGCACCAGGTCCTAAAAGGATGAGAATAGGACCAAAAACCATTGATTGTATTTTCATTGGTTATGCGCATAACAGTAATGCGTATAGATTCCTGGTTTACAGATCACAGAATCCAAATATTCATAAGAATGATATATTGGAATCAAAGAATGTATGGTTTTTTGAACGTGAGTTTCCGTACAAAGGTATGGTAACTAATCTGGATCCTCCTAACCAGGAATTACCTCCGGAGGAAATTGGAGAATCATCTCAAATTCAGGAAGATGAACCTGAAAATGAGACCGATTCTGAAGACCTAAGACGTAGTAAACGAGCTAGACTCGAAAAGTCTTTTGGTCCTGATTTCTTGACATATATGCTAGAGGTAGAACCTCGAACATATCAGGAGGCTGTGAACTCTGTTGAGAGTCCTTTTTGGAAAGAAGCCATAAAGGGTGAAATTGACTCCATTATGCAGAATCATACATGGGAGTTAGTTGATCTTCCTCCTGGTAATAAACCACTTAGTTCTAGGTGGGTATTTACTAGGAAAATGAAGGTGGATGGCACAATAGATAAGTACAAGGCAAGACTTGTAGTTAAAGGGTATAGACAGAAAGAAGGTCTAGACTACTTTGATACATTTTCTCCTGTTACTAGAATCACTTCCATCAGAATGATAATTGCCATTGCTGCATTGCGCAACTTGGAAATTCATCAGATGGATGTGAAAACTGCTTTTCTCAATGGAGAATTGGAGGAAGAAATCTATATGGAGCAACCTGAGGGTTGTATAGTGCCAGGACAAGAGAGGAAAGTTTGTAAACTTGTTAAATCTCTCTATGGTCTAAAACAAGCGCCAAAACAGTGGCATGAAAAATTTGATAGTGTGATGCTGTCAAATGGTTTCAAAATCAACGAGTGTGATAAATGTGTTTACATTAAGAACACTAATCATGGATATGTGATTTTGTGTTTGTATGTTGATGATATGCTAATGTGGGAGCAATGAAGGCATGATCAAATCAACAAAGAAATATTAAACTCTAAGTTTGATATGAAAGATTTGGGAGCTGATGTGATTTTGGGAATCAAGATTACACGCACAGCAAATGGTCTCAACTGAATCAATCGCACTACGTTGATAAGATTCTAGATAAATTTGGAAAAGATAGTTCCGGAGTGTCTAGAACTCCAATTGATATCTCAACACACTTGTCCAAAAATAGAAAGGAAAGTGTTAATCAGTTGGAATATGCAAGGGTGATAGCAGTCTGATGTACTTAATGAACTGTACAAGACCAGACATTGCTTATACCATTAGCACACTTGCAAGGTATACAAATAATCCAGGATCAGAACACTGGGAAGCAATCGTGAGAGTACTGAAGTATCTACGATTCACGGGACTATGGTTTACACTATACCCGAGATCCGGAGTCATTGAAGTTTCAGTGATGCCAGCTGGATTCTGATATAAAGGATTCGAAAGCCACGAGTGGTTATGTATTTACCTTAGCAGGTGCTGCTATATCTTGGAAATCCTCAAAACAAACTGTGATCACAAGATCAACTATGGAAGCTGAGTTTGTCGCATTAGATAAATGTGGTGAAGAAGCTGAGTGGTTAAGAAATTTTGTGGAGGATATTCCAGAGTGGACAAAGCCTGTGCCAGCAATTTGCATACACTGTGATAATCAGTCTGCTATTGGACGAGCACAGAGTGTCCTGTATAATGGTAAGTCTAGACATATTCGTCGTAGACATAATACCATTAGACAGCTACTTTCTACTGGAGTCATAAGTATTGATTATGTAAGGTCCAAGGAGAATATTGCGGATCCGCTAACCAAAGGGTTGAATCGGGACCTAGTAGAGAAGTCGGCTAAAGGAATGGGGTTGAAGCCCTAAGGAAATAAGTCAATGTAAAAGGAAAAACCCAACCATGATGACTGGAGATCCCAAGAACTTGGTTCAATGGGACAACCTCTTTGCTGAGACGAAGTGAGGTCACTGTGGGGGTAAACCCCCAGACCCATTCCTTAAAGATCAGTGATTCCCGTATGAGGATAAGCTTGAGGCTTTTAATGATTTTGTGGAGTAGGAATTAGATGTTCCAAGAAGGGTAACGCGGGATTACCAGAACAAGAATCACCTATGTGAGAGAGAAGTGTGGCCGCTTCAAAGGAGAATTATGAGGGCTTAATTCTTTAGCAACTCTCACTGAACCAGGCTGGGGTTTCAGGGCCGTAACGAACCCACCCATGAGAAATGGACGTATGCCAGGACGATATCTGTGGAAGATTTGTACTTCGTTTACACAATAAGACGAACAGTTCAAAGACATCGCGTCTACTGAATAGTCAGTAAAGAATGCATATCTTTCAAGGGAAGGTTCAATGGTTTTGCCACACCTATCCTATGCAGATGTTGGCCGCAGAAACTATCACCACTGTGTAGAGTCTAGATTAGTTTTTAATTTTGATTTTCTTCATGTGGGGGATTGTTGGAAATTGTTTAAATTTCTAAGTGTGTGAAGAAAATGGGTTTGACTCATTTTAAAAGCCAATTTCGATGTCTTGTGTACATTGAATCGAATAGTTCAAGTCTTGATTGAAATCCTTGCAAGGTGTGTAATAAGATTGAATATTCGAACGCCAAATTTGATCGAGTATCTTGTGAGATATCGATTTGCAAAGTTGCATAGAAAATATGACATGTTTGAGTCCATGAAGAATGGATGTCAAGAATTGTATGTTCCTAAGTCACTATGTACATGTGTGACATGATTTACATCATAGGCTATGCAACTATCCTAAGTAATCAAAACTACGTAGTTTTGTTTTAGGAGATAACAAATTTGTTATCATTTGGTTTGGGTGATGCTTAGTTTTCACCATCCCATTAATATCTTGGAAATTACAAAGATAATTGGGAAGTGGTGGAGACTTTGAGCTAATCGATTGGCTTATGATCACTATAAAAGGAGACTAGCTACCTCCTTTCTTAGTATCAAATACACAACAAACAATCCTCCTCTTGTGAGTCAGTAGCATAGAAATTGTTTCCGGTGATAGTTGAAGGCCTGCTCCATCTCGCTTCTACTGATCTGTGCAAATCAGTGAGAAGTCCCGTTGTCGTATCCTGGGAAGCAAGTTGTCAAACCACACCCTGCACATAGGGAGGCAATTACGCTTTAAGGAAATTGCCAAGCAAGCTTCAACGAATCTGGTTTAGTATTCCTGCTCAATTTCCTTACTGTTTATTTACTCAGTAATTTATTTATATTTCAGATCCTGTTTTACTGACATTATTTCTAAC